>JBBPNQ010000164.1:0-28576 GCA_038090975.1 Boletellus pseudochrysenteroides
CAAAGCAATCCCTTCCAGACCCGGTTCGACCCGCAACCTCGTTCGCCGCGCATCCTTTCCCCCCCCCCCCTTCCTCAGGCTTCGCGCTCCAGATGTTCGGCTTCGTCGGGTGAACAGCCCGAGATCGCACGCCATCCCCATTCCCGTCTGAGCTTTGTGAACCCGCATACACACGCGTGACCGCCACAGTCCTGACTTGCCGTATTCGACGAGGACGGGCGCACGCGCGCGCGACGTGGATCCAGATGGATGATGATCCCTGATGTCGTGATGCCGACCGTTGATGTCAGCTTTGAGATGCGGCGTGGTGTGCCTGTGCGTGCCTGTGTGCGCGTGTGTGTGTGCCCGTGGCACGCCGCCGACGCACGCGCCGCCTCGAGCACTCTCGTAGCATCATGGACGTACTACATACTATGAAAAACCTGACCCGAGATAACCCCCTCCCCTACATCATACACGCCCCCCTCGAGGGAACCTTTTCTTTGTGTTGCTTGCGCTTTGGCGCGCGGGCGTGTGGGGGGGGGAGGGCGATATCGCTTACCGCTTAGCCGATACCCCGAGGACGACGCGCGGCAGTGTTACAAAGTGCCTGGCGGTCACCAAACTAAAAAAACACACAAGCACCGAGGGGACGGGCGGGAGAAAAAAAAGAAAAGCCCGGCGGTCCCGCAAGGAGTGACCCGTGTGCTGCAAGCTTGTCCGCCCTTTTCTTTTTTTTCTTTTTTTTTTTCAGAAGAATGCAACAGTCATGAGATGGAGGGTCATGCGCTAAAGCGCCCGCAAAAAGGATATCAAATACACAATCACTCGAATCGGGTCTCCAAGGGTGTACATGTGGAAAATATCCTACACGTCGACACATCGCTGACATTCTGGCCCGGCCCACCCTTCCGACACCGCCATATAATGGTACGTTTTACACCGCAACTTGTCATTCCGTTGCCATCTAGACACGTCATCTCCACCGATCGATCCCCCGGACAGCACATCATCAACAGTGACACCGAGCTGCTGCTGCCTCCAAAACACTCTACGTAGTAGATGCACCCTAGGGCGCGATAAATATAGTATCAAGTACACATATGTACGGTGGTTCCCCTGTTCTCCACGGCTGAATCTGAAAGCGTGATCAAAAAAACACGGTGGAGGATCAAGTTGACTCGACCTCGGGCCTCGAAAACCATGCCCTAGAGACGGAGAGATCCGGGTTAAATAAAAACACGCTCAGGTTGGAGAAGCGAGCCGGAATGGTGCGATTCAGGAAGAGCAAATGGGTTAAAAATATGCTGCGTGCTGAATCAAAATCAAGGGGAGGAAACCACTGTAATGGAATACGAAAACTCGAGTCAGGGTGCGTCCAAGGACGACGATAGGGAATGGGTTGGTCCGAGGCAATTATGAGTAATAATACAAAGTGGCAGGGTGGGTGACTCCGGTAGTGGCTCAGCCATCCGAGGCTGTGGGGCGTCGTCGGTGTGTCGCCGGAGATCCTATGAAGATCGCCTGACGCGTTAGAGTAGCTGCCTGATCGAGTTCCTTCCACGCTCGCAGTGGAAGAAGCAGTCCGGCGAAGTGTTGCAGGCCGAAGCGGGGACTGCAAATGCGTTTCAGTCAACCATATGCCAAGAATTCATCCCCTCGGTCCCCCAAAAATCCAGTTGAAAATTCGTCCAAAAGATTGCGTGATTGTGCAAATCCGATCATGTCTCCGAATCCTGAGTTGTTGATGCCGACAAGAAATCAAGAACGATGACAATATCACATCACCGATGAACGGATTGACGCAACGAATCAGCCGGAGATGCTCCAGAGGGTGGTTCTGGTTTGGGAACAACACCGGCAAGGCCGATATAGCCAAAGTCATGGCCAATTTCTCTGACCATGGCTTTGCCCATTAGGCAGACCCAGCCGAGGCCCTCGCCAGTGACGCACTGGCCTGGCCAGAAAAGCTCGCCTTCTTCGTCCTCGATGTCTGGCTCATGTTCCTCGTGCGCTGAGAGGCTCGTTCCCATCATACGAGCAAACGTCGTGGGATAGTGGCGGGCCATGATCGGGAGAGTGAGGTACTTTTGAGCTTGTTCCATGCAGTAACCTGCCGAAACAATACCACCAGATTGCTCTTTGAGGGTGAACGTAAAGGTTGGACCGAATGATGCGGTCGACTTTGCGGCGGCCGCGATCATATTGGCCGATGGGGCACGCCCATCCGAGGCGTTAGGCACGTGAGCGACTAGGTGAGGTGGTAGTGCAGCTGGGGTAGACTGCGCAGAGCGTGGCGGGTTGGACAACTGGGAAGCAACGAGTGTGGCACTCGAACTGTTGGTGTTCGGCGTACCTTCAGCGCTGTTTGTGATAGGTGTCGAGTTAGCGCTGTTGGCGGGAGCAATGCTCGCGGGAGAGGGAAGCATCTGAGGCGTCGCCTGGGAGCCTAGGGGCGGCTGGCCCGCGGCCACTGCAGAACCACTCATCTCCGCTTTCTCCGCCTCACGGCTGTACACGGCCATCTCAGACCTCATCTTGGCCCATGTGCGCTCCAGCTCAGGGTCCACCACCTGTTTCGCAGCATAATAGAACTTGCGTGCGCGGATGAACCCCTCGATCATCCAGCTGTGAAGGGAGGAAGGACTGATGCGTGAACGAGCCAGTAGAAGAAAGCAAACTGCTTACATCAAGCCCAGGAGGGCTTTCTCGCGTTCGCCAAAGGTATCCTCCGTGGTCCACTTGTTTTTACACCAGGATAAAAAGGCTTCGATGGTGACCCAGGTTTCACGGTAGCAGGCCTTTCTGCCATAATCCTTGATCCATAAAGAGTACGCGAAACAGACGAGGGCATCGACGAGCTCTAGCCGTGCAATGAGTGCGCCAAATTTATGATACTGTGAGTTTGGGAGAGGAGGGTGAGGTAGAGGGCGATATTCCTTGTGCGACGAAGGGTATGTTGACCAGAAGCGGGCGTCACCGGAGAACTTGAGTAGACGGCCGGCATGGTGGTATTTTTGGTGTATGGCATCAAAGTCGAGCTGAGCCTTGCCTCGCCGTGGTCGGCGTACAGGGACAAAAGATGGCAAGGCGGAGAGGGCTGTTGCGCGAGATGGGTGTGAACCCAAATCCTCTCTCACTTCGCCATCTTCCGAAGGTTCAGAGCGCAGATTAAAAGTGGAGGGCTGGTTAGAAGACCTGTGGACAGTGGGAGGAGGCGGTAGGGGGTGGTGATAGTGGTGAGGATGCTGTGATGGCACATCTGGGAGGTTGGAGATGCGCTGCCGTTTGGTGGACTCGAAATCTTGTGCGGGATCATGCCTGCGCTTGAGAGGGGGTAGCGCAGGGGAGTTTGACCGGGACGAAGGGGGAGATGGGGGCAAGTCCGGTGGCAGCGGTGCTGTGAGAGGGCCCAAGATCTGGAGATGGGATGTACGTGTCAGGAAAAGGGATTGAGTGCGAGGAAGTAGTGACCTCTAGACTCTTGAGGAGCTGCTCGCGCGTCCATTTGCTGCCAACGATAGGAAGGGTGAGGGTGAGAACGTGGGGAGGAGGAAGAACCGACCGTTTCTTTAGCTTTGGGTGCTGGGAGGAGGCGGCGGAGGCGGAGGACGGCAGGGCAGACATGATGACGGTAGTGGGAAGAGGTGGCCAGCGTAACAATGGCTGGATGAGTTGTGAGGACCCGCTAAGGCGGGTGCAGAATTTGGCTAAACAGGGAGTGCCTTGCCGGTCACAGCGCTTACGGGAATAGCCTCGGATAACCCCCCTGAAAAAATAAATATAAATCAAGTCGACCCCCCTCCCTCTTGCTCCCTGCGTGGTCCTGCACAGCTCGCCCACAACGTTTTCAACCCAGCCTCGGCGCGGCCGGCATCCTGAGACAGACAACGCACTGGGTCCGCGTGATTGAAGGGCTTCCAATCCTTCCCCTTCCTTTCCCATTACGGGGGCCCTGCAACGTTTCAGATCACCGCAACCTCGCCCCACGCCACTCCTCCTCGAGATACCCCCCGACATGCCTCTGATGCTGCAGTCCCCGCCGCTGCCTTGGAACGTTCTCACATGCTCACCCGCCGTGACACACGGCCCACCAGCCAAGCACCGGCCTTTCTTCAGGAACATCACCGACATCCCAAAAATAGCCGTGATGTGTTTTGATTATACCCATTCGAGACACCATCCTTATCCTCTTATATCGGCTCGCCCATATGAATGCGCCACTCTCCGCCATCGCTCTGACCGCCCACGCCCAACCCAAATATGCGCTCGACCATCCGATGCGGCCACTCCCAGCCACTAATCAATTGGGCACTCATACCCGGTGGACGAACTACCACCGCCACCAAGATTGCAATCTAAGCGAAATTGAAAACACCCGCCGGAGTTCTCCCGGTCCAGCCATCCCCATGCAGCTGTCCATTCGTCATGGCGTCCGTGGGCTCCAACTCCAACACCACGCCGTTTCTCCACGATACACACAACAGCCCACCCCCTCGAACGATCTCTCCGCTGTCTCCTCTTTCATATGTGCCTTCCGCTGCCGTAGGACAATCCAGGAACCGGAGCCACAGTTATCCGACAACGAGTGAAGTAAACCATAATGTAGAGTTGACTTATATGTACCGTGGCGTGACCTCCTGAACCGAACAGAATGTTTAGCTTCCCGCTGTTTCGCATGAAACCCCAGAAATAGTGGCAGTTCCAAAACCTTTTCCGTTTATGTCACGGCGCGCCAAGGCCAGCGGTGCTCACAATTCCCCATTCGCCACCAAAACATCAGGGAGACCAATGTGGCGAGCCACGGCGAATGGCAAGCACGAACGTGCGCGCCGTTGGTCAGGGAAGTACCCTCGCCAAAGCGATTAGCACGAATCAAGGTCGCTCAAAGCTTTCCTGTTCAGCAGCCTATCGCCGACTTATTAGCACCGTTCCATGGATTTACAACCGAATTTAGATTCGTGAGATCGACCTGCCCTGCGAGCGCTGGGCAAATGGCGGCTTTTCATTCACGAGAAATTCTGCCGTGACGTGTGTCAGCGTGCGCGTGATAAGACATCACAAAGAAGATGGTGTCTACTTGAATGCCGATCTTCAAGGCCGACCTAGCCATTTGTCTGCTGCACCATCCAGTACAGCGCGGCTCATTCGCAGTGCAAACGTAACGCTGCGTTGAGCGCCCATCAGACGGTGATCCTATGTCACCGGCCCCGTCATGCTGACACATGGTAGCAATTTCTCCATTAGTCACCGAAACGACTGCCAGCGAAAGTTTAACATGCCTCGGAGACACTTCGTAGCCGCGCATTTTGGTCAAAGCGGACATCATCCACGAAATCCCATAATCTGAATGTGGATCCAGAGATTGTCACGACATACAAGCAGTCGCCAAACCAATTGGCTACTCGTTCTCGGAGCTTCCCAGGATCGAAAGGGCACCGCATGGGTCAGGCATTTTCTCGTGAACCTACCAGTTCCTTGCTGTGCGGGGTAACGTAAGATGGCCGAGCAAGGAGACTAGTAGAAGTGTCTGTTTGGGATGTGTGGACCGGGGACTGTGAACCTCTACTGCATATCAGCACCTTCAATTCAATGGACAATAGTGGATGTCGACGAGTCGAGACAAGGATGTATGCGTGACCCAGACATTTGGTGTGGAGCCTCCACACGAACTTGGCATTGGAAAAACTGGTGAAACCCGTGAAAACCCTGGATCCGGTGAACGTGAACCAGAAATGCCTCTAATCTGCAGATCCATACGAATTGATACCGCACTATCCCTTCGGCCGACACGATCATGATCGGAGTGCAAATAAAACCAGAGGTTCGAAGGCGCAAAACTTGAAATTCGGTCTCCCGCGATCCTGCTGATGAAAGCGCAAGTCATTCGCAACAGCAAGGCAACGATCCCAAGGGCATCAAAGCGAGAGTAAAGTCATAGAGCCATAGCGTCCCAACGAAGCATCCATTCTTCACTGCCAGTATCGATCGGTGGTGAGACTCGCACTGGTTATACGCCACATCGTCGCATTCTTGGTGGACAAACGAAGTAATGACGACATACATGCCTGGTTTGCCCATAGGCCTTGAGGGGGAAATAGATGGCTGTGTATCTTGTAGGAGTGGACTCGTGTCGAAACCCTGAACGTAAGGTCAGCACTGGCATGAGAACAAGGTGACTATTGTGTCCTATTTGCGCATGTTAGGATCAGAAGCCCCAAGAAAACAAACGATCCCAGAATGGCAACAAACTTGTCGAACATAGACCAGGTCCAGACGCCAAGGCTTCGACACCCAGCAGCCCCTGTTCTCTTCTGTGAACGTAAACAAACGGTCTGAATTTATAGGGTATTGTCCCACAGGTGTTTTGACGTTGACCGGGTGCAACCGTACCTATTCAACGGAATGCCCCAGCAAGTGGATAATGCGACGATCGTGATGTTAGATTGTATCTGCGAAAATGATATTGGACGGAAATTGCGTGTTGCAGGAAGGTGCGGCTTTGATTACATTCGTTCCACGCCTCACTTCAGGGTCGCGGAATGCAGGATGCTCACATATGACGCCGAAACCGCACTTGTGTTATTGCATGACGCATCCAACGCGCTGCTTGTCGATGCAAGTCTCTGCGTCGGCACCGACGATTTCATGTCTGCGCCAGAGAAGGAGCAGAATGACCGTCACATTGACCGTCGGTGGGCATTAGAGCGAAAGAGCTATGTGTGGGTTGTTGGCTACCTCGAGCGGGTTGATGTAAGTGACGCTGGTTCTGGATATGCTCGGCCATCTCATAGACATGCCCCCTCTTTTTCCGGCAAACCAGTCGGAATTGCCTATACCCATGCTTCCAGCCTACCTACCACCACCTGTTATCGATCCCTCCCTCGTTGTGCGTGCCGTAATTATCGCACCAGTCACGAGGGATTTCAGTACGAGACGAGTGCGCGACATGCTCGCTGGAATGGCAGAAGTGCCTCCTGTGCCGTACCCGGAATGCGCAGGGGAGAGACCGAGGTGTCGCCAAACGTGACGGGACAGAGTACTGTCGAGGAAGGACAACTTCGGATATGTGATCCGACATGGCGTTCTCTCACTCGTCGGCTCAGGAGATGATGTGTACTGTGCACGCGGGGGTATTTTCCCTGGGCGTGGCGTGATTTAACCGAGTACGTTGTGGGTAAACAAAGATGTCATCGACCTGGACATTTCACTGATCTGAACCGCATCGTTTCTCCGCGAGGCCGTGGAGCCCACGCTGGAACCTCGACGCATCTGATCTGTATCTCTGATATGGTGTTGTCAGGTGGCTTGGTCTGTGAACCAATGAAATATGGGTCGGATGACCGATAAGATTAGATGGTCGACGTCTAAGCGAGATGGCCGGAATTAGTCCGGGATTATATACCTCCGCTTCCGCTGTCACCCGCGTGGACGAGCAAGACAAAGAGACAAAGGGAGCGTGTCCTGTGGAGGGCCACTGCGAGCATTTCGCGGCAGTTTCTCCGTGTTTTGTTCGCTGTGGACTGCTGGTGTCCTGCCGGTTCCACGGGCCTTGCATTATGAGAGCCACGTGTTGGAAGAGAGGTGTCCGAATTGGGCCAGTACTGGATCGGGAATTGGATAGAGCGTGCCCTGCCTTGCCTTGCAAGCCGGCGCGCTGAGAGCCTGCTCCACTCCGACACAACGCTCTCTCCCTCCACCGCAATCATCGTCCTCGCCGTCCCCTCGACCATATATCTACCATCGGTACACATCTCCCTTGCCCCCAGCTCCCCGTGAGTCCCCCATCACCCCCGCCGCCGCTACCAATGTCCTTGCTGAATCGCCACACAACCTCCCGCTCTCAGTGCTCATCCGCCATGGTACGCACTTCAAACAGCCCCCATACGGACCCTTTCCGGCCCCCCTTGCAGCCCCGTCAAGCCGCCCCTTATCCCTGCCCTCCTGATCTCCCAGCTTCCCTGGAGCACGATTTCCCTCTCTCCTCCACCTCCAGATTCCCCATCTCTTCAATTCGCCAAGATGCACCCAAAGAGTCGAGTGCAAAACCACCAGCCCATCCTCCCAAGCCCATATATCCCCGCCACGATCCTCTCCATATCCTCTCCCAGACCCCCCCGCCTCCACCTCGGGTATACCCTGACGTCGTTCCAGCGCCTTCGGTGGCACCTGGCGTACTCGCAGACGGCGTCCTCACTGCCAAACACCCCTCTGTTCGACATTTCCTCGAGGCTGCCACCATCGCTCCGCCAGAGTGCCCGTCATTGCCCGCTGACAAGCGGGTTCTGGCGCTTGTAGCGCTCTCTGTGTTCTACCATCCTCTCCATCCAGCCCACTGGGCGTTCTGGAACAGAGAGCAGAAAATGGCTACCGCACACATGATACAATCTGTCCTGGGTGAGTCCTGTCCCACACCCAGCCGTCCCCTGCGATTATACATCAACGCCCTGGTACCATGCATGCTGACACTCGTTTCAAAGATACCACTCCCACTCCTGTTCTTCCTCCGATTGGATGGATCGATGTCCCCGAGAACCTCTGGATTCTCAAGAGCATGCAGGCGGCTTATGCGCCAGCGCTCGCATCACTTCCTTGGTATGCGACGTACACTCCACCCGAACCTGAGAGCCGTATGAACCTCCGGAAGCGTAAACGACCTGCCATCCTCCCATCCGCAACAAACGGCGCGAGCGGTGACGAGACTGCAGACGACTGTGAGAGAGTGACTCCCCCACCCCGCAAGCGTGCCAGGACGCGAAAATCGGCTGCTTCTCGTCCAGCAGAGGCCCGTGCCAAGTCTTCTGCTAATGACGAGCCTGCAGACGAAGAGAGTAAACAAGGAGATCAGCCCGGAGCGCCAGATGTAGTCGAGGCGGCGTTATTACTTACGCCCGACGTCCCTCCCACTGCCACCAAGGCTGCGAAACGCGAGCGGATTGAATCACCCGATACCGTTATTTCTGCGACTGTGGCAGATGACTCTGTGCAACTCGACCCACCAGAGGTAGAAGAAGCGCCGGAGCTGCGCAAAAGCTTGCGTCAGCGAGAGCGCAAGGCAAAAGCAGCAAGTTCTGCGTCGCCTGCATCCGTTCCATCGACGCTCACCCCATCCGTTCGGGTTCGTGCCCTGTCTCAGGCACGAACGCCTTCCCGCGAGTCGTCTGCGGTTACCCCCGAGTCCATCGCGGAAGGGGAGTCTGGATCAAGCACAGCTGTCAGCCTGTGCGAGGATCAAGAAGCGAAATCCAAGGCTTTCAAGACAGTAGAAGAGGTAGCCAATGAGGAAGAGGCAGAAGAGGACGACATCGAGGGTCCTGCTGCTAAGAAGCCTCGAGCTGCCCGTCCCAGAGCCAAAGGTGGCTCTCGAGCGAGAACGGCGACGAAGAACAAGACAGATACCGTCAGTGATGAAGCGAAAACGAACATGACCGTGCAGGCGCGGCCAAAGGCACGATCGAGGGCCAAGACCCGAAGACGCTGATTGACGACCACCCATGTATCACAACAGAGTCCAGCACCGGCATCGGCATTGGAATCATCATCATACCCCCATCGCATTGGAAGGATCCACATTTTTGATCTCAAGGTGTATACAGACGAGTGTGTAAGTGGGTATAGAATCGACTATGGATAGGATCGGCATGATTCCTTCTCTTCCCACCACCCTTCCTTTTTTTTTCCTCTTCCCTGTATCTCAGAGAGTCGGATGCACTCCACCGGTTGTGCCCGTATACCTGTCGCTTTTCTTCGTACTTGGTTTGTACCTGGTAGAATGTGATGTAGCTCGGGGGTGATTTGTACCATATTTTCGGGGTTGTAGGAGATGTAGGAGATGATACCGTCGCACACTTTCTTGGAATTACACTTTCTCAGATTGGCTGATCCGACGGAGTGCCGATTGGTGGGTTCACGCGACGCGTCTATCACAAACGCGGTGTGACATTGCACGTGATCTATGACAATGTAACCGCACCGCCACAACTTGTTGGTAACGTTTGAGCGCATGACATTGAGATGGCAGGTATTCACTGTGTCCGAGCTTTGTCGTTCACACCATCGCTCATGGATTGATGCTCAGATTACACTGTCTTCTCCATCGCAGACTTTGACGCAAACGCGTACGCAAACGCCATCCTTGCTGGCGAACCGTACCCTCCAACGTCCTCATCGCAGTCCAGACCCAGAGCCTCGCTCTCGATGCAAGAACCCGCCAAGGAGGACATCTCCGTGGCGATCTCCAAGCTCGACCTTGGCATCGAGGATGTCAGCAAGCAGATCAAGGCCCTGGTGTGTTCGCCTCTTCATGCGTGCCCTCGTGGCGCTTTCAAGACCGGTATTAAATATGGGTCGGGGGTAGGTCACGGCGCACCACGAGGACCTGTTGGAGCACGCTTCGAATGCGAGCAAGCTTTCGGGCTCTCTGGCGTCCGTCCGACGAGGCCTGGACGACGTCGAATCCTCGATTGAAAAGTGTGTGTTTCACTTCTTTTTTCTCTTTTTTGGGTGATGGGAGATGAGCGCTGAGGACGCCTCGGCAGACTGCGCCAAAAAATCCGTGTTCCTTACCAGGCGCTACAAGCCGACGTCGCTCGTCTTCAGCGCATACAACAAGCCAACGACGCGCTCCGCCGGACGGCGCGGTTTGCCGTCCTTGTGAAGCGCCTTGAGGCGTTGATGAGCGAGTTGGACGAGTACGACAGTGCCCGTGACGGCGGGGAAAAACGTGTTGGTGTCGGTACGAACGGGTCTGTCGGGGATCACCATGAAGATAAAGAGCGAACGATCGCCAAGGCTGCGTTGAGCATCGCAGAATTGAGTACGTGGTGCAAGTTTGGTTGTGCCATGGTTGGGTGGTTGATGGGATGGCAGGTGTGCTGCTCGACGGACCGGACAAGGACGATCTAGAGGGGACGCGCGCTCATCCCGATAGCGGGTCGTCGTTACCGACGAGTGTGAATAGCATCCCATTGCGTTCTGTCAATGCAGCTGCCGCATACGTATCGTTTATCACTGATTCGCGCAAGAAAGTCAAGGACGAAATGGAAGCCATGGTGCTTCAAGGGCTTGGTTCTCTGGTGTGTTCAATATACCGTACTTTCGTCACAAGCATCCTAACTGTTGACAGGATCGATCGCTGCTTGCATCTTCACTGCAGACGGCTTACAACCTGCGCACCTTGCCGACGTTGGTGGAAGGTCTTGTACGTGATTTGAGCGAGGTTGTGGAGGAGCGTATTCAAAGCGCCTTTGATCTCTCCCGAATATCGAAAGAGATTGTGGCCAAAGGTGGGTTAGCTCTTTCGGAGAGTTATTTTTTCTTTAAGCATAGTATGATTGTAGAACCGCCGCAAGCTTCACAAGGATTGCTATACAAGTCGCGTGTGCGAACAGAGCCAACGAACGTCACTGCACCCCAATTTGCAGCTGCGCTATGGACGAGACTCGAGTCACTTGTGGAGGAGATGGCAGGGTGTTGCATCAAAGTAGGGTTCTTTTCTGGTCATTGTTCCCCAGGAGTCAGGCTTTTGTGTCCAGGTTTATACCCTCGAGAAAGTACTCAATCTCAAAAAGGATCCGCTCAGTGGGGCGTCATTCCTCGACGAGGCTCTCAAGGTTTGTGTTGACTTTCATATCATCACAGGTGATTGATCGTACAAACATCAGGTGATTGACAGTAAACCGAGTACCGTGTTTTGGACGTCACTGGGAATGTCTCTAGAAAAGCACGCACGCGACGCTGCCAAAGGTCGGTGATTTCTCAACTCCGCGCTGAGACGATCTGATGACAAGTATAGGATCAAGTTTCCTACAACAAACTCTGGGCACCGGCTATCCCAAGCTCCTGCGCCTTTTCCACGAGTTCTTTGCTAGCATTGCCGTGCACACCGATACCGTGTACACTCCATCTTATCAATCGTGAGTGTCGTCTAGCACCTTCGAAAGGCCCATCGTCAATGACCAAACCAAGCCCAGAGACGATCCTCTTACTTCGCGCACTGTCCACTTTTGAAGCCCTATATGTTTCTCGTTCATCTACGAGAGTGAACGAGGCCGTCGCGCATGCCTTTTCCAGTGGATCTCGTGCTCCCCCTGGTGCAATCGAAGGGAATAACATTGTGCGCACTGTGACCAACGAGCTCGACTCTGCACGTTTCGATCCCTTGCTGGTGCGAGCAGTGGCCAAGAACGCAGCGACAAGTCTAGAAAGCGTAGCTACCAGGGCCGATGGACTGGTGAGAGCTTTCCGTTTGCAACAATGTCGCTCACGCCGTTTATGGCAGATTGCGTCAGACCGTTCGGCTGTGTCGCTCTTGGGCCCCATGGCCACTCCACAACAATTAGTGAATGGACAGGTGGCGACGTGCCTATATCACTGTTGGACCAAATTAGATAGGCTGATGGAAGAGCACGTAGAAAGTGTGTCTACTACCATCCGGCCCAGCATAACCGTACGTGAAAGCCATGTGAAATCATCGTCGCATTCACGCAGTTCCCCAGAAAATTCGGGGCAGGTATGATCACATCACTGATCCCCTACTGACTGCCATCAAAAAGGAACTGGCGGGAATCGTGTCAAGGCTCCACCGACTCGACCTGAAAAGGGCAGCGGATCCCATGTCGGGCATCTCAGGGACGAGTCTGTACATGAAAGATCTTGTCGATAAGCTCAACTTTGTCAAGACGGGACTGTTGAGCAACTTTGCGCCAGAGATCGTGCGGCCTTGGTTCGTCTTGCTCGTTCGATCCAAGGCACGTTTGGGCTGATCGTCTGGTGAATGACAGGTTGCCTGGTATCGTCAAGTATGTCATCCGGATATTCGTGTTGCATGCTTCTATCGCAAAACCGCTCGGGGAGAGCGGTAAACTTCAGCTGACGACCGACATGGCGGAGCTCGAGTTCTCCCTGAATGCTTTCCTTGCAGACGGATCGCAAGGCAAACGCAGCGGAAGCCTTGAGGGCATCGGCGAAGAATACAAGGCTTTGAGGGCCATGCGGTGGGTTGGCCTTACTTTTCCTCCGTTTCTGCGTCCCCAACGCGTAGTAACGGTGGATGCAGACCGCTTTTGTTTCTCGAAAACTCGTTTTTGGCATCGCCTGAGCGCGCCGCTGGCCTCTCGCCGCTCATCGTGCTCCACCACATCCTCGTCCGATCACCGTTGCCACTCCCGCACACGCTTCACGGTTGGCAAGAGGCAGAGTACGTACGCTGGGTCGACGAGCACTCGACAGAGGA
This sequence comes from Boletellus pseudochrysenteroides, assembly GCA_038090975.1. Lineage (NCBI taxonomy): Eukaryota > Fungi > Basidiomycota > Agaricomycetes > Boletales > Boletaceae > Boletellus > Boletellus pseudochrysenteroides. The sequence continues at coordinate 13,214 of JBBPNQ010000164.1, forward strand.
GGCCTTGTCGCTCATCGATGGTAGCATTACGCACTGGGAGAAACGGGATCGCAACGGGGAGGACGAGACCGCGGGGGAGTACATCCATCTTGCTCGCACTGTTCTTCAGACTGCACAACGAACGTCGTGATATGTATACTTGTCTGTGTTCGTAGAAGCGACTCCAGAACGACAGACTGTGATGGAAACAGGCTTGATGGCCAAGTGGGGGTGGTGCAAATGGGGGAAAACGCGAGCGAGATCGCGAGAACGCATCTTGCAAGGTATAAGAAACTGCGATTACTGCACTGTAAAAGGAGTGAATTTGTGAGCAATGTAGCTGGTCGTCTAATACGTGATGTAATTGTGGCCGTCCTGGACGGCCAATGCGGCGCCCTTGACACAGACAATACTATCAGACACCGTGTGACACGTCCATGCTTGCGACTCAAAATCGGCGGACATCTGGTCCCTCGGATGAGTCTTGTTCTATGAACTTTATGCCCTCAGACCACCTTTTCACGAAGCAACGACGAAAGCCGATCTGAGCACGCCCACATATTTACTTTAGAAGGTCTGTTCGTTTGGACGTGCTCTTTGGTGCGATACAAATAAATTGCTAGTAGAAGCGGGCGCATCCCACCTTTACCCAGAGGTTATAACTAGACGCTTTCGGGCGCTTGAAAGTTGTGATCCTCTCGCGGACTGGTCAACCACCCTCGCGATGCCCACCCCGGGCCGAACTCGCAAACCCCTTGTCGACTTAACCCGAAGTCGGGCTCGACTTTTGAATCGGGGGCCGGGGACGTCACTTTCAGATGCATCAGGCCCCCTTTCCTCCAAGTCGACCGGCGAGTCCATCTCGGGATCAGCACCCTTTGTGCCCCCCACGCAGGCTTCGCCACATCCGGGACTCAGCGCAGCGACCATCCGTGCGTCGAGCAAGCGCGCTTCCTGCTCCTTGCCTCGGACCCCACGGGACTCGCATCGTCTCGCGTGTGTGCCCCCAAGCCGTCCAAGACAGAATCAGCAAGCAGGGGGACCACCGGGTCATTGATAAAACCTGGCATCCCTCCCCGCTCCACCTGTCAGACAAGAACTCGTTCCTCCAATGGGTAGAGCGCAAACGGCTGGCGTTGCCCTGCAGTGGGATGTCCAAGTCGAAGCGGCTGTCCACTTGTTGAGGGTGGTCGTGTCTGCAAACTCGGTGTACGGTGTTTGTGCCTTATGAACTTGGTCGCCTTTCCTATCGTCACTGGCGGGTTAGTAAGCGCCCTTTGTCCTCGTTCTCGCGAAGAACGTCCGACCAAGGTTGTTCCAGAGCGACCGCACATCATTCTACTCTACCGTTCTCCTTTGCGTTCAGATCACGAGCCGGAGAAAAAACCGGACATTTGTGTGGTTAGTGACAATGCATAACCTGGTGCCCTTCTATACCCAGGATAGCAAAGACTTTCTCGAGCTCCGACCAGACTTGAATAGTTTCCAGTGATTGCTCCATAAATTTGAATGCTAATCACTTAGGTTCCATACAAGGTATTCTGTCCATCTCGTGATAGGTCATGCGGATCGTAAATCGAGCGCGAGGGAGTTACAGCGTTCATAGCTCGGACAATTCATCATCGAAGAATATGGCAGTCAAAGGTACACCGTCCGGACGGATAACACCGCGGTACATGCCATCACTGTTGAGTGGCAGCGCAACTGACCCAAGCGAGCAATCAGTTTCAAGTGTGAGGAGAGATGCGAAATCAGTTACCGTTTCCTTGTCTGTCCACAGCAATGATGCCACCTGTGCCACCTTGCTTGAACAGATCATCGACAACATGCTGTGCTGCTTTGTCGAGAGGCTCGTCAAGATATTGCATGCGGTGTGCTATCATCGAGGCAGTATTTTGGCGGATGAAGTACTAGCGCGCAAGTCAGGAATGTCATTCGGTCAATGTTATAAAGCGCGTTCGCCATACATCACCGTCGCCAGTTCCAGAGATGCCAACACCGGCCAGATTAGGTTTTCCCAACAAACGATTCCAGGCCTTCTTGAAGCACCGACCTTTCCGCTGCCATTCCTCGGCCCAGAACCCACTACCCATCACGGGAGTATCGCCCACGCGTCCGACCAACTTGTTGGTCCTCCCACCCGTCGAGGTCACGGCGACAATACACCCCCGAGTGTCCAATGCTACTGCACCGACGGTGCCCATGGGCATCAAATCCATCGGCTCACACTTGATGCTTTCCGGTGAACCCACTTCCGTTATTTGCGAATCTACCTCGGAGCCGAGCTCGGATTTGGTATCTGGGTCGTGCAGGGACGCGATTGGGTCAACAGGTAGTCCGAGTCCGATTCGATGTTGCCTCCACCTCGCCTCTGTCCAATAATAGGACGGATCGACGGTTTGGATACCGAGGTGCTCTGCGCCGATGGTTTCGACTGTCGCGCCGGAGAGCATCGGGTGCGGTGCGAGACTGGGTGAAAGGTAGAGTGCGCGGACGAGGTGGGAGGGGTTCTTGGTGCGGGTGAGGAGCGTGGCGGACATGCCACGGCGGGAAGTTGGTATGGCAGGGTGTGCGGCGGGGGGTTTGGAGAGCATGAGCGACGCTTCGAGCTCGTTCTATGGAGATTCATTATGTGAGCAATCTGGAGACGAGACGAGATCAAAGAAATGACCTTTCCGGCGACGTTGAAGACGGCACCCTTGCCTGCGTTGAAGAGAGGACAGTCTGTCGATGAATGTCAGATTGCATTCGAGATCAGGGTGCATTGGCAATGAAGGTTTCATCGAGAAGGCTCAGTCTATTCGGTGACTGACCTTCCATCACCGCTACAGCAGCCACAGCAGCATCCATGGCTTCGCCTCCGAGCTGGAGGACTTCGTGACCAGCCTTGAGAGCACGAGTCAGCGCTAGCCTGTACTGGGCGCGCTGTTCGGGCGGCGCGTCTTGCCGCTGCATTGTGCCTGCGCCACCATGGACGACCAGGACAAAGTTTTGTCCAGCATCCGGTTTCCCTGCGCGGAGAATGTTCCGCTTGGTGGGGAAAGGCTTTGGAATGGACTGTTCCTTGGTCATGGATGAGCGAGTGGGTGCGGAGCGCGGTGCAAAACGTTCTCATGGCAATATATAGTAGTTGGGCTTGCCGAGGGTGTCGCGCACACTCTCCAACGTCCCAACCTGCGACGGCGCTGGGGGCGGCAAAGTCACCGCCATGTAGTACGAAGGTCGTGTGCTGTCCCACCGATAGTTTGGCCTTCGGAACGAGCGGGACATGCTTGCGAATAAGGGAGTGGCTGGGGTCCTTGACTTGGCGTAGGTCACTCCCCCAGCGCGCGCATCGAGGCGGTCACCGACCGATGCAGCACTCGCGACGACAAGGCCATGAGACTGACATATCCGCCACTCTCTGAAACGTCGTTCTCGGACGCTGCACTGGCGTTCAAGATCGCCCGCCATACACCCTGCTCTGCCTGTGATACGTGTCTCGGCCTCCGTCCTCCGCCTGACATCGAAGTCGTGCTCAGCGACGACGACAGCCGTAAATCATCGCTTGGAGTACTGGACCAATATGGCTCCGATGAAGATGACGAGCCCTCATATCTATGCACTTGCATGTGTGGGCACGAGGTGGCCGACCACGGGGCAGACGGAAGCGTCCTTGGAAGAGACGAGTTCGCTCGAAGGGGTCGTTTAGCCATTCGCCTCGACGAGATGCTTCAGGCAAGTCTGCACACTCTATCAGCGCTCTACGACTAAATGCTTCCATTCCCTGTCTCAGGTTGGCAATCACCTTACTCAGACGTCCCATTTGGTCGATGTTAACGGACGCGTTGTACCGTTTCTTTCTGCAGGAAGTAGACAAGCTACTTGACTTTGACTACTCGGACGACGATATCTTCTCTCTGAGGCAACAAATGAAGTTACCAGTGTCGCTCATATCAATGCATTCTCCCTCTGTCGGTAAGATACGTTAACGGTACACACCCATCGATTGTAGCTCACGGTTTCCCTAGAACATTCGTCCCCACTTGAGAGAGCTCACTCGCCCGGATCCTCCATCTTGAGTGATGGTGACGAACCACCCACAAAGAGACGCCGAATGTCTCTGTCGTCACTCAGCGACGCGGACGAAGAAGAGGAAGAGGAGGAAGAGGATAAACCGCTTGCTACCCAGGTGTCCCAACCACAGCAACTAGATACGCCAGCGCGAAAATCAAACAAGAGAATCGGAAAGAAAACTTCGAGTATGAAATCCAAGTCACAGACCGCACCTTTGTCCAGCATACACCCCGACGTAAATGGTATGAATGGACATCTTCCAGATGCAAAGGTGAAAGTGGAAGAGAAGATGGATGAATCCCAGTTGACAAGGCTTGCTACCGGTGTCACGATCGACGCAGGTCCATCGTCTACTACGCATGTGAGTCATGTTTGGCCCGTCCGCGACTGATAGGCCCGTGACGCAAATTCATTTTCAGCCGCCTTTGAAAACTGAGAAAGCAGCGTTCGTCGAGCTTCGGAAAGGCATCATTCAGGTGACAGCAGTCGAGAATGACGGAGCACCCCGTTCACTCGTGATTCTCACTGGTTTGAAAACACTCTTTCGCACGCAGTTGCCAATGATGCCTCGAGAGTACATCGCTCGTCTGGTGTATGACGGGAATTCCAAGGCACTTGCCATCATCAAACGGGGATACAAGGTGGTCGGAGGAATCTGTTATCGCCCGTTCTCCCATCGTGGCTTTGCGGAGATCGTCTTCTTTGCAACGGCCTCCGTCGACCAAGTCAAGGTATGCACTGCTTTGTCTTTACGTTCGTTGCCTTATTGTGTCCCAGGGTTACGGGGGCATGCTCATGGACCATTTCAAGGCCCATATACGCAAGACATACCCGAACGTGATGCATTTCCTCACTTATGCAGACAATTTTGCTGTGATTTTCTTCAAGAAGCAAGGATTTTCAAAGGACATCACCCTGCATCGATCCGTGTGGGCAGGGTATATCAAGGATTACGAAGGTGGCACAATCATGCAATGTACGATGTTGCGCAAAGTCGATTACCTCGACAAGGCGAACATCATTGCACAACAGCGAGAAGCGATCATAACAAAGATTAGAGAGAAGTCAAAGTCGCACGTTGTATACAAGGGTTTAGACCAGTTTCAGGAAGGTGCTCCAGAAGACGTCGTGGTTGATCCAAAAGACGTTCCGGGGCTGCGTATGTCCATTTCTTGAATGAGAGAGGCTTGGAGTTGTGTTCTTACGACGCAAAAACAGGGGAGAGCGGCTGGACACCTGGAATGTCAACTTTGTGAGGGCTGAACCGTTTCCGCTCTTCGCCCACCCAGTAAACTGATCCAGTGGTCCCATCAGTTCTCGTTCGACGCCACAGAGCGCCGAGCATAATTTCATGCATCGCCTACTTGGGGATATGAAGGCCCAACCAAACGCGTGGCCTTTCTTGCATCCTGTCAATGGGGAAGAAGTGGTCGATTATTACGAGGTCATCAAGCGACCCATGGGTGCGTACCACCCTCCCAAACCCCTCTTCCGAGATACAGTGTACCTGACCGTTCCTTGCCCCCCTCCCCCCCAAAAAAAGACCTCAGTACCATGGAACACAAGCTGAACACGAACCAATACCCGAACCTCAAGACCTTTTTGGACGACGCACAGCTGGTATTCGATAACTGCCGGCTGTACAATCCGGAGGGATCCATCTACGTAAAGCATGCGGCCAAGCTGGAAAAAGTGATGAAGGAGCTCGTGGCGGATTACACAAAGAAGATGGGATGAGTGGTATGCTGGCCATTGTATCGTAGGGTCGCTGGACTGAGATTTGCTAATAGATGGTCCCATCTGCTTATGGACGCGATCGGGGCTCGATTCGTCGACATGTGATCTCGGGACTGTGGTCTGGTTGCATATGCAATAATCGTCGGCAGTGGCCCTGGTTTTTCAGGCAGTTGTGATAACGCTAACCGTCCCGCCGTTTGTCGTCAAAACTGCAGCTCCGTTCGTCGTCCGTGCATAATGCTACTTACGAATGGGTATAGCGAGATCTCCCGAGGACACTCTGAGAGTTTCTCAGGCGCGGACAACAGCCTGATGCATGATGGGCTTTTTGCAGTCGAATCCTTCTCCATAACACATGCACGCACAAACTGTAACCAAGTTTTCGTTTTCAAAGATGGGATGAATTCCAGCCATGGTTAATGTCATGTGTACGCGACCCGCTCAGCGCTGTCCGTACGCCTTGGTCTGGTAACCCTCGGGACCAATGATGACGTTCGCAGGGTCCTGAGGTTTCCCAGTGAGGTAGTTCTCGATGATGCTCCGCGTCCCCTGGGCGTACCGCGCCTGCGCGTCGAGCGTCGTGCCCGAGTAGTGCGGCACCATACCATTGCCGCCACCGAGCGGGTTCTTGGCCGTGCGCCAGGCGTGGTCACGCGGTGCGGGCTGGACGTTCCACACGTCGCCCGAGTAACCTGCATTGTCGTTTCAACATGCGGACTCACGGAGGGGGGGGGGACCGCTGCACACGCACCGTTCAGCCGACCCGACTTGAGCGCCGCGGCGACAGCGTCCTTGTCGCAGATGGCGCCGCGCGCGGTGTTGACGAGCCACGCACCCTTTTTGAAGTGCTTGAGCAGGTCGGCGTTGATCAGCCCGCGGGTGCCTTCGTGGAGGGGGCAGTTGACAGTGATGACGTCGCATTGGGAGACGAATTCTTTGAGGTCCTCGACGCGGCGCGCCTTGACAGCTTTGGCCGCACCTAAGGACGAAACAGATGGTTGAGACGGGAGGTAGTGGGACACCAGGTGGAGCATACCTTCGGGGAGAGGCGCATAGTCGTAGTAGAGGAGCTCCTTGCAGTCAAACGGAACCAAACGCTGGAGGACACGGTAGCCGATACGGCCAGCGCCGATGGTACCGACGACCTTGCCCTCCAAGTCAAAGGCGTTGCGGGCAATGTCCGAGACTTGCCAGTCGCCGCGCTCGACCATCTATCGCGTGGCAACGTAAATGTTTTCGAATACGGCTTACTGTGGACCAAAAAGAAATCGGCGTGTCACGTACCTCGTGGGCGGGAACAAAGTTCCTGACGAGGAGGAGGATCGACAAGACGACGTGCTCAGCAACGGAGACGACATTCGAGCCAGAGACTTCCAACACCTGGACGCCCTTCTTGACGGCAGCGTTGAGGTCGATGTGGTCGGAGCCAACACCAGCGGTGACGCAGAGTTTCAAGTTCTTGGCCTGGCACGGAAACAGAACGCGGGTTCACACCGCTCGTCCTCAGCGGATATAGAAAGCATGATAGCACATACCTTCTCGAAGAGGTCAGCTGTGAGGTATCCGGGATGGAACGGTGTAGTGATCAAGATCTCAGCCTTGAAAAGTAACAATGAGGTCCCACGGAATAACCAAATTCGAGAGCAAACAGACACACATCAACAATGTGCCTGTGGAAGTCACTGTCGGGACCCTCCTTGGAGTCGGTCACCTGTGCTCCAGAATGCGGCGTGAGCAAAAGAAGCTGATTCTGGGAAGATGGGTACGCCTACAATGTATTCGTGTGCCTCCTTCTCGAGGTAGTCGCGGAGGCCAAGCTGCGCGTCCGGTTAGCGTGGCTGATGAAGGCGAACTACGTCTCATTGTTCACCTGGTTCTCGACGGTACCAAGGAGGCGAGGCTCCTCCTTGGCTGCATCACCGCCTTTGTACAAGATAGCAAGAACCTGCATCAAACTAAGTCATTGTGTAGACTGGGAAGGGGGGATAACCAACTCACCTTCACCATGATCGTTGATGGATGCGGGAAAGAGATCGGATGCAAGACATGACGCTTCACCTAGCTTTTTATACCGCGGCAAGGGATGGTTCTCTGACCACCAGCAGCCGTCAGCTGATACACGGAAATAAGTAAAAAATAGGAGCGCGTGATCAAGCGAGCACCAACCGGAATCGTTCCGATCTGGTTCTCGTTCTGTGGCTAGTATACCCGGATGATTTCGGATGTCTTTTCTTCCACGGTGATAGGCTCTAGGCACCCTCAGAGGAGTGCTCCGGAATCTTCATCACCTGGATAATGATAGAACGCGTCAACAATTGATGGAAGGGCGCCGCCGGCTACACCACCGGTCAATGATCGTGAGCATTTCTCACCCTGCCGCGCGAAGCGTCCCGACGCCTGACAGTGCGGGGTCGGAAATTTTCGGGATCGGTCGAAAAAAAAGGAAAAGCAGGTCAGGCATCACGTGCCGAGGGCATCGTAACATCCCGGGACCACCTGCAAGGGAGTGGATCGCGTTTTCTTAAAAGTCAAACATCACGGTAGGTATCTACAGATCAATCAGACGCATCGCTCTTGCTGTGTGTTTGCAAGAGTTCCACACCATCCGACGGCACGCCATTTCCTACAGCGTGCGCCTTGTCTCTTCCTTTCTTGACGACCTCCCACTCTACGCGAAGGAAAACCCATATCCATCTCCGCAGCACCTCTGCCATTTCGAGCCAAAAGATGAGTGCGGACCCGTCCGATTGCGAGTAGAGGTGGCTTGACAGCTTGATGGACCACGTCATGCGAAGGATGAAATTCATGAAGACGACCATGGGGTATACCGGAAGAGGGTACAGGAGCACCGCACGGAGGCCGTACGGATAGGAGGCTTTACGGTGCCCTGTGGCGTCGAGCGACGAAGGCGTCTGAGCTGGGGATGTATGTGACCGGGTGGAGCGCAAGGCCACGAGATCAAGACCCCAGTCGTTGGTCAAGTCCCACCAAAACGAGTACGACGAATTGATCACGGCTGACATCAACCTAATCGAGCGCGAGCTAAGTAAGGGTGATCTTGAGGGGGCCGAAGACCGACATACCAAAGCCGAAAGAGCGGGTGTTCGCCATGCCATCCTTGCTGTCTGACGGAGTTCCCGTGCGATTGAACAAGGTCTGAGATAACGATTCTCTGAGCAGCAGAGAGAAATATCACGGGAAAGGACGAAGCGTATTTGATCGCATTAAAGAGCGGACGACGGCTCGTGTTGGTCGGAGAACGGTACTCGATGAGGCATTGACGTAAACGAATGAGGTAAGGCAGACTGCAATCATCTCAGCGTCAGAGGCTAGCATTACAAGCGGCATCTCACCTCATGAGGCTTGGTAGTATCCACTGATACCAACCATCCTGTGGCGGAAGTTGCAACAAACTGCCCCCCGGAAGCAGCATCCACAACGACAGCCACAAGTCACCGAGGACTTTTGCAAATGATGTCAGAATGTCGGCATATACGACGTCCGAGAAATATATCGGGCTATTGGAAGGAGGGGAGAGACACCTCGCAGCAGCACTAGAGGAGGATGTCAGGAACGTGTATCACGGATACGGTCACATCACGAACAAGAGGAACCAGTCGCGCTCGCGTTTGTAAAGGATGTCGTATGGGCACACGAGCGCTGTCACCACAGCGAGAATGCACACAGCGGGGACGTATCTAAATATGTCCACGAGGGCAGGGTCCGACAATGTTGCTGCTCGGAAGGCAAGCCAGGAAACGAGACACCAGCCTGCGTATCCGGAGAACATTCGGTACAGAGGCACATAGAAGGCGCGGGCGGAAAGGTGTCCACCGGACGCGGGCGACCTGAGAGGGAGGGCGTCGGTGCTTGCATGGTACCCCAGCGCGGCGGGTCCATCGATACCCAGCAGCTGCAGTCCGTGGAGGTTCGTCGCCCAACCCAATACACCCAAGCCGACGAGGAACAAGACGCGGAACGGAAGGGGAAACGCCGCTGCGAGTGGGACTTGGTCGTCGACGTACATGACTCACAGGGCTGGGTGCGTTCAGAACATGCAAGCGAGTTGGAGAAATTTTCGAAGTCCAGAACGAAGGAGTATTGATCGACTCATCACGTGGCGGTGCTCGCTCGTCCTGGCTGCGTCGCAGCAAACACCGCCTGGAGGAACAAAAGCTTGGGTGGCGAAATTCACTCGCACTGTATCGCTATAGCCAGTCGCAGCTGGGACCGAGTCTGACGACGTCTGGTATCGCGCACACTCACGTAAGCAAACCACCCCAGACCCGCCCCCATGGCAGACACCTCCGGCGCATACGCCAACAAGGCCAGCGACACCGACTTTCGAAAGAAATGGGACAAGCAAGCATACGCAGAACGCGCGCGGAAGAAGGACGAGGAAGAACGAGAACGCATGCAGGACAATGAACAGCGCATGAAGCAGGGTGTGTTTGCCCCCCATGTCGCCACCGTCGCTCTCTTCATTCACCCCCGCTGTCTATGCACAGGCAAAGCACCCCGGAAGGGGCGCAAGGAGGACCTCCCCAAGCCGACAGAGCTCATGCAGCGCCGCGAACACGCGCTCGAGCTCGACAAGAACCTCGGCAAGACCATGGTCGTCCAGCATCCAGGTGGGCGCGGTCCCGGCCAACCTGGTTTCTACTGCGAGGCGTGTGGTCGGACGTACAAGGATACCACGGGGTATCTGGACCACATCAACGGCAGATCTCGTCGGTGCATTCCGGTTACGTGTCTTTGGGCAGGATGCTGATGGCGTCGCTTAGACCTCCGGAGACTGGGGCAAACAACCCGCGTGGAGCGCTCGACGATAGAGCAGGTTCGCGCGCGGATAGCCCTTTTGCGAGAAAGGACAATGGAAGCATCTGCCGCGAAATCGTTCGACTTTGACAAACGATTGGCAGAAGTCAAGGCCCAGGAGGCCACCCGACGCGAAGAGAAGAAAGCCCTCAAACAAGCCCAAAAAGAGCAGGCACGGATACGTCTTGCACAAGAATCTACCATGGAAGTCGACAATGAAATGGCAGCTGTCATGGGCTTTGGTGGTTTCGGTTCAACCAAGAAATGATCACATCAGCTCCGGGTCTGTACTCACATCATGCTGTACTTCTACATTACGGGCACTCTAGACTTTCTACGCATCCATCACGCCTCTCGTCGTTCTATTCGATACTTCAAGGTATAGTACAGATTCGCTTCCTTTCCCCCTACTGCCGCAACAGCCCCCTTTCAAGCTCTGACCAATGTCAACGAGAACTTGACGTCGAAAACCTCTTGCTCCTCCTCGATAATCACGTTACCGCCTTTCCGTTCCTGAACATCCGCAGGGACGCTCCTCACCGTCCTCTGAATGAACTCTGCATGCTCCTTGATGGCGTCGCGTAGCTCCGCCCCCGACCCATCTTCGAATGTGTAATACACCTCGACATCGTCCGTCGCTTGCAACCCCGCCTTTTTCCTCAGCTTTTGTACCCGGTTGGTCAACTCCCTCGCGAGCCACTCGCCCATCAGCTCCGGGTGAACCTGTATGTCCAGTCGCACCACCACGTCATTGTCCGTATGCGTCGCGTACTGGCCCTCGGAAGCAGGCGGTAGCGCGAGGTACCGTTGGACCGTCAAATCGCCCGCGACGAGCTCGATGCCGTCCACCGTGAGCTTACCGCTGTCAATGTACGCTTTGACGGCATCGCTCAGGACGTTGGGGAGTGCGTTCTTGACGCGGGCGAGGTCCTTGCGGAGTTTGCGACCCAAGACACCCCAGTCCGCAACAGCGCGGTAGCGCACGCCGGATGTGGATTCGTTAGAGGTGAAGATGACATCACGCACGTTGAGCTCGGAGAGGATGTACCGCTGCAGAGACGTCACATCTGCAATGTACTGTGCGTCGGGATGAAACACCAAGAGTTCTTTCAGTGGCGTCTGTTTGAGGATGGATCAACCATCGAACATTGTGGCACACAAAAGGAACCGAACCGACCTTGAGGGAGAGATTATGCCTCTCGCGGATATTCCGAGTCAGGTCGATGACGGCCTTCATCCGCTGTACTTGTCGCTCGATCTCGGCATCAAAGTATTCCTCTTTCACCTCTGGGAAGCTCAGGAAGTGGACCGAACGCGTATCTGGGACCGATGGGTCTTCCGGTATGTAGTCGCGCAATGTCTGATAAAGGTTTTCCGTCAAGAACGGCGTGTACGAAGACTGTCGCATGTCATCAGCGCCAAACGCACTCGAGACTGTTAAAAGCACGACGATGCGCACCATCGTACGACACAACGTGAGCAGCGTCTCGAACAAGGTGTTCAGCGCAGCAATCGTGTCCTCCGTACCGTCCTCGCCCTTCAACCTTCGTCTGTTGAACCGAATGTACCAGTTCGTCAGCTCGTCGACGAGATCCAAGAGACGGGGGAGGATGCTGTAAAGCCTGTATGCGGCCATCTCCTCGCGGAACAACAAGATGAGGGATTGACAGCGCGCGAGGATCCACCGGTCCATGACGTTGTTCGAGAGCGGTGCGTGAGGGTTGTACTTGAACGCGATTCCGGACGTCTTTTGCAAAAGGCTCGCTTGACCGAGGAAGAACCGGAAGGCGTTCACCCAGGGGAGCATGACGCGAGAGACGACGTCATGCACGCCCTCCTCACGGAACCGAAGGTTCTCGCCGCGGACGATCGGCGAGTTCACCAAAAACATCCTGGAACGATATCGTTTAGTGCTAGTGTCGTCATTTCGCTCGAGCGCCGAAAACACGCACCTGACTGCATCAGCGCCATACTTTTCAAACATCAAGTTGGGATCGGGGTAGTTTCTCAGACTTTTGCTCATCTTCTTGCCATCAGCAGCCAGGACGAGACCGTGGACGATCAAGTTCTTCCACGGTGCTTTACCGAACAAGTGGGTGGAAAGCACGAGCAGCGTGTAGAACCATCCCCGCGTCTGATCCATACCTTCACACACAAAATCGCCAGGGAAATTGTGCTCGAAAAACTCCCCGTTCTCGAACGGATAATGGACTTGTGCGTATGGCATGCTGAAACCCGGATTACGTGCTGGTTGGGCGAGAGTCCATATGAGGCACGCTTACCTGCCTGACTCGAACCAACAGTCGAATACTTCCTCGACTCTCCTTAGGACACCTTTTCCTTTTTGTGAGGGAATGGTCAGGTGGTCGATCTTGTCCCGATGGATATCGGTGATGCCAGTCACACCAGTCAGCCGCTCCAATTCCTGAATGGAACCGACGGCGACGATCTGAAAAGAATCTGTCTTTGGCCACAGCGTCACCGCCAATGAACATAACTATCAAACGGACCTCCTCAAAGTCACTGCTCGCCCACAGCGGTAGTGGCGTACCCCAGTAACGATTTCTGGAAATGTTCCAATCCCGTGCGTTGGCAAGCCAGTTGCCGAAGCGATTGTCGCCAACGGATTGGGGAACCCTGGCTCGTTCAGTCAAGAGGGGTTATCGGAAGGACCATCCGGGTTTCTTACCACAACGTTGCCTTGTTGTTAGCAACAAGCTGATCTTTGATGGGTTCCACTCGTACAAACCAAGAGGGTATCGCCCGATAAATGAGAGGTGTCCCTGATCTACACACCAAGTTTGATGAGAACATCTCGGTTGATCGACAGTACACACCTCCAGCAGTACGGGTAAGAGTGGTTGATGGTAGACTGAACGACGAGACGACCCTTGGCTTTCAAGTACTTTATGATCTCCTTGTCTGCCGCCTACGCGAGCGTCACGTCAGCAGAAGCGAAACAAGTAGGCGATCGTTTGCCAACTGGCCTTGATGTGCAAGCCCTCGTAATCCGTCACTGGCTTGACAAATTTACCAGCATCATCTAAAGGACAGGGTGGCATATCCTCTGCGGCCACGATACCATGTTCCCTGGCAATGCGGTGATCGTCCTCACCAAAGGCTGGTGCTTGATGAACGATGCCTGTACCGTCTTGGTCGGTGACGTACGTGTCATTGACGACGACAAACGCCCGGTCTTGGTACTGCAAACGAAATGTGTACGTGAGGATTTCGACGTTCCGACTGGGGGGACGCGTCTCTCACCTGCTCGGTAAAGTATTCGAAGAGCGGTACATATCGCCATCCTTTTAGATCCGCGCCCTTGTATGTCACAACCTTTTTGAACTTGGCTTTCTTGGGATCTTTGTACAGCGTCCCAAGCAATTTTTCGCAGAGAATGTAGTGGGCGTCCTTCTCCTCGTCGTGGATCTTAATATACGTGAACTCGGGGTGAACGCACAACGCCAGATTCGACGGGAGTGTCCACGGGGTCGTCGTCCACGCCAACAATGACGTAGTAGGATCATCGACGAGCTGAAAGGCGACCGTCACCGCCGGATCGTTGACGTCCCGATAATCCAACCCGGCCTCAAAGTTGGACAACGGCGTCGTGCATCCGGACGAATACGGCATCACCCGCGTGCCGCGGTACACCATCCCCTTTTTCCACAGCTCTGCAAACGCCCACCAGACGCTCTCCATGAACGTCGCGTTGAGCGTCTTGTAATCGTTGTCGAAATCGATCCACCGGCCCATGCGTTCGACGGTCGTGCGCCATTCGGACGAGTAACGCATCACGATGGCGCGGCATTCCGCGTTGTAATTGTCGATGCCCAATCTCAGCACGTCTTCTCGGCCGGTGATGCCCAGCTTCTTATCGATCTCGTGCTCGACAGGCAGACCGTGGGTGTCCCAGCCAAATCGACGAGGAACATGATGTCCCGTGACGTGCGCATATCGCGTCACGATGTCCTGCACACGACAGGGTCGTTGATGCCTTTGCTTAAATTGCGAGACCAAACCGCACCTTGATCGTACCGGCCAGAAGATGGCCATAATGCGGCAGGCCCGTCGCAAAGGGTGGTCCGTCGAAGAAGACATACTCGGGCTTGCCTTCTGAGAGTTTCACGCTCGTCTGGAACGCGTCGATCTCGCGCCAGTACGCAAGGACTTTTTCCTCCTCCTTGGAAAAGTTGAACGGCTGTGATACTGTACAGATCAGCCAGATGGAATGATGGCGGGCGGTTGAATGAACATACTATCGTGCTTGGGGAACGGCATGATGGTTTACAGGGAAGTTGAAGCCAGTCTTGGAGCAATCTAAATGACTCGCAGACCATGACCCGGAAAGATCAGTGACACCCGCACGTGACCATTCCATTTTTTTTCTGATTAAAAATAACCCCTGTCCGACCTCGAACTTGACATTCTGTTATCATGATCACCGCGCCGCCCACGCCCCGTCCAGCCGGTCCAACACCCCCTGCACCTCTCTCACCGCCGCCTTCCTCTGCACCCTCGCCTCCGGCCAATCCACCCCCGGCGTGCACAACGCATCCAGTCGCAAAAGTGACTGCAACAACAGCTCTGACAAGCGCGTGTGATCCAGCGGTGTCGGCGAAGCAGGACGACGGCGCGCCGTCTCACTCCCAGGTCCGCTCCCGGACGCGGGATGACCCGCCTCACCACCCCGACTGCCACTGCCCCCGGACGCCCCCGACGCAAGCGCCCCCACAAACCAATCCACGTCCGGCACAAGCGTCTCCCTCACCC
>JBBPNQ010000165.1:0-28541 GCA_038090975.1 Boletellus pseudochrysenteroides
CGGATGGGAAGCCAAAGCTGGTACTATTCGTGCCAGTCAGCAGCAGGGCTGTACCAGCAACACACCCTCGGAAACGAGTGGATCCTGTGCTTCTGCCATCGTCATTACTGCCCCTAGCCCCGCACGCAGTCGCGCTCGAACGACTTCCGAATCTGAGAGTGACCGAGGGTCACGCGCGTCCATCGTTTATGATGTTGCCGACGATTTCGTCGAAGTTTGCCGTGCTGCTGAGGAACGTCATCGTTCCGAGATGCGGGGTTGGCGTTCGTCAGTATCAAGGCAAACCAATCCTTTCGGCGAGCCAGACCGATCGTATCTGTATGAAATCCGTGCACTCGCCACCAGGAGGTATTGATCCGGTGGAGGTGCCAGTTCCTTGTCCACTTGCAGGTCACCATTGGCATGACCACTGTCACTCCCTTGGCCGCTATTGTCGTTATATCATGTGAATACTCGGACTCGGTGCTTCGTCCACTACATACTTTCGATGGTCAAGTTCGTCATGCCTCTCATTTTGTAAGCAGATTTTGTTACTTTATTGTCACCTGCCTTCTTCTCTTGCATGGTTCTTATGGTAGTTTCATTGTCGCTCATTCAAACGGCCTGTTCGCTTTTCTTTGCCATTCGACGTGTATGGGACATACGGAATACATGTTTCAAACAACACTGGAATTACAATAATGATGATAATTGCTACTTGAAAGCAGAACGGAGTTTGATGTTGCCCTGCGCAGGAAGCTCATGATGGCGAAGAACAGGCCTCTCCACGCAGGACACGGCCGAATTGCTTGCACCTTGTATGGCCCATCCGTCGTCTTTACCCAACTCTCAGCGGCGTATCCCCTCAAGCTTCTCTCCCCAAAACTCGCTCAAGACACACTCGCGATTGTCTATGTTTTGAGCTACGGGGGTGGCTTGGTCAACGGCGATCATGTCAAGCTAAACATCAATGTAAAAGATGGCTGCAGGCTGCTTCTTCTGTCGCAGGTAGGCTACTGGCTTCCGGGGCAGTCGCCATGTTGATCCCCTCCGTTCATGAGGGGTCTACCAAAGTATTTAAGACGCGTTCCGGAGATCGGCTGTCAACACGCCTCAGACAGCCAGCTCACGTACCCCCAAATGTTACCACCTATGTAGCAGAAGCCACTGTTGCACCTGGCAGTGCTCTCTTCCTACTCCCTGGCCCGGTGACATGTTTCCGTGCAGCATCATATTCCCAAACCCAGAGGATCATCCTCTCCAGTGACGCCTCCCTGGTTCTACTAGACTGGGTTACTTCCGGCCGCAAGTCACTCGGAGAGGAGTGGGTATTTCTGCGGTATCATAGTCTCAATGAAGTCTTTCTTGATGGGCAGTGCATCGCACGGGATATCATGCTTCTGGAGGAAACCCCCCAAGTCAAGACTCCTGAGATCACCCAGCCCCAAGGGTTATCTCGCACTCTTTCAGAGAGGCTCAAGCCTTACTCATGCTACGCTACCCTGATTCTCGCTGGGCCTCTCGTACAGGATGTCGTCGCACACCTCGATAAACTATATCAGTCAACAACGGTATTCAAGACTACCTCGCCGGCGCGCACGATATGGGCCCTAAGCCCTATATGTGGTGGGAAGGGTCACGTTCTACGAGCAGCGGGAGTGGAGACGGAGGATGTAAAGGACTGGTTGCAGGAATCACTTCGAGGGTTCGAAAACATCGTTGGCGTTGACACATACCGCAAACTATTTGTGTAATTCGTGTTTCGATGGTACCAGCAACTGCCAGCATCCTGTACTCTCCGAACTCAGTCGCAATGCACAGTGCTTGCACTGGCCATCACTTTACCAGGTCCGTGACTGGCATGTATTAATGGCACCAGGACCCCAGGGTCACCGTAATCTAGCGCTGGATTCACATATAAACGATGCTATGACTTTGGTGGACCGTGTATCTCCCATGTCCGTCGACAAAAGTGTGGTGGATACCTCCAGCACCTACTTGTACAAACCCGAGGTAGACACCAGCGAGGTGGACGAACGAACACTACTCCGAAAGATGGACGTTCGCATTGTGCCATGGCTAGGGCTATTATACCTCTTGAACTTTCTAGACAGAGGAGCGATAGGAAATGCAAAGGTGTGCATACCATCTCTGGCCGAATTTGACGGCATTACTGAGGAATTGCAGTTGTATGGTCTAGAGGCCGACTTGAATATTACGGACGAGCAGTACCTCATTGCGCTGACAGTCTTCTTTTTCCCCTATGCTATATTTGAGGTATGTATATCCGCTTGCCCTAGGAACATTGTAGTGTATCCGTGTTCCAGCCCGTAAGCAACGTCTTACTGAGGCGATTCCGGCCTTCGATATGGCTTTCATCTATGATGCTTGTGTGGGGAGTTATTATGGTCCGTGCAAATTTCTAGTGGCCCGATAATAACATTCGTTGATCGAGAACAGTTATGTCATGGATTTGTGCGCAATTATGGTGGGCTTCTCGGTACGTGGCAATGGAAGCTCTCTGATCAGACAGAACCCGAGCTTCCTCTCAGCCTTACGTTTTCTCCTCGGCCTAGCAGAGGCAGGGCTATACCCTGGCATCGTTTTCTATATTTCATGGCAAGTAATATCGCACTCTGAAATCATTGACTAACAATGTAGAATAGCTGGTACAAGCGGTCAGAGTTGGGCACACGAGTTGCCATCTTCTTCACTTCAGCGACGATAGCAGGAGCGTTCAGTGAGTATACTTTCAGCCCAAGCAAATGTGTGCCTGCAAGTCTTATGAGTCTATTCACCATCCTAGGTGGTCTCTTGGCAGCTGCGATTTCCAACATGAACGGTATCGCAGGGAGAACGGGATGGTCATGGATATTCATCTTGGAAGGCCTCTTCACTATACTGTGTGCGGTTGCACCGTTTTGGATCATCCAAGATTTCCCGGAGACTGCGAAATTTCTCACTGCCACAGAACGTCGGTATCCTCCTGATTCTCTGGGGTAGTGGCTCTGATCACAATCTCTCAGGGGTGTTCGTCATTCGCCGTCTCCGTGCAGACATGCAATTCAGTGCGGGTGGAGAACAGTTCAAGATAAAATATGTCTGGCAGAGTTTAAAGGACTGGAAGACATACGTTGCGAGTATGTTATGCTTTCTGTTATTGATCGACGACGGTTCACACGACTCTACGCTGGTGGGCATATACATGGGCTTGTACGTCTGCGCAGCTTTCTTATGAGTGTATTGATCGTATCCCACGTCACAGTGATGGGCCCCTGTTTGCATTTTCTTTGTTCACACCGACAATCATCGACCAGGTCCGTGCTGTAACTCTTTATAGTGAGTCCCTGATAATTCATGTGTGCCATCTGTCAGCTGGGTTAGTCGTATTGTTATCGGCTACTGGGTGCTGTTGAAACAAGGAAACAACGGCAGGCTACACGGCTACTGCAGCGAATCTGTTATCAGTACCCGTGTATGTCTGGTCTTGCATAGTGACTGTCTTTGTCGGATTCCTCGGGGACCGCTTTGGAAAGAGGGCATACACTAATCTGTCAGCCAATTGATCTTTAAGTCGGACTGCATCTGACATACTACTCCTTTCAGGGCCCTGTCTGGTACAGGTCGGCATCAGACACGACGCTCGTGACATCGTTCTGACAAGCGATGACCAGGACTAGCGGGTTACATCATTCTGATTTCTTCCAGCAACCCGGCGTTGTCCTACTTTGCATGCTATCTCGCGGCTTCGTAAGTTGGTACACGTAGTTTCAGTGATATCACGCTAAAATACTGATCCATAGCGCCATCTATCCGACCATTCGTGGGTATCGTTTGAAAAATGGCTTTGCCAAGGCTAAACTATTACTCGACTTCTGTGTACAGCGAATGCAGTGTGAGTACTACGGGAGCCTTGGCGTTGAGAAACAGTCACCCACACGCCTGCATAGTGCGTGGGTTGCGAGCAATATTGAACGTTCCTATAAACGAGGCGTGACGCTCGCGATGGTAATTGGCTGGTGAGGCTAGCAAACGTACTTCATATCTCTGGCTGGAACTTTGTCAGGGGCAACATCAATGGCGCTGCCTCGTCCAACGTGGTGTGTCATCAAAGATTATCTGCTTCCCACAAGTAACACATTTTGTCATCAGTATCGCGCACAAGACGCGCCGTGGTTTAGGCTTGGACATTGGATCATTCTTGCATACATAGCAATCGGATGGATATCCTCGGTTGTCTTTATGATCCAATTGAAGCTTGAAAACGGTCGACGTGATCGTGGGGAACGCGACGAGGTTATAGGGTGTGCTGGTTGCCAGGAGAAGGACGTTGTAAAGGCAGCCAAGAATGGGATGTATGAATCTACCGAGGCTGCACGGGAAGACAAGGGTGACACCTGGAGCGGGTTCCGGTATACGCTATAGGGTTCTCATTCTCAGATAACGTCGCGAAAATAGTTGGATGGGGTGAAAGCAATTCTCAGCATCTGGACAGAAGGCGGCTGCTCATCCACAGTGGTGGCGGCTTGTGTGGGTCGACGACACAGGACCCGATTCCGTTCTCGAGATTCCAGTATATCTCAAAGATTAGCTGGATTTGTCACGACGCAGTAAATTAGTTGTTGTTGCTCAATTCGCGTCTTGTGGAAGGGTGTTATAAGTGATCAAACACGTTCGGAACCGCTAGCGAGCAATGAAATCATAGTATAACTAGAGCAGAGAAGATAGATACAAAGATGAACGCAGTGATCATGGCCCTCACTATAATTATCACCACTTGTAGTCTTTTACGGACTTCAAAGCAGTGACAGGTGGTGGTGCTGGCTCTGCTGAGCCACGCGGGGCTTCTTCAAGTGGTGGAGGAGCACTCCGCTCGCTTCCACGATTCTGATCAAGCCATTTGTCCATCTCGTCAGCTCTACCCACGAAAGGGCGCTTGCCCAAAAGGTCAATCATATCTTCACTGTTAAAATCAAACAATGCGTTCAACCCCTAGATATTTGGAGACTAGGTCGCATACCGAGTAATGACCTCTTTCTCTAGTAATAACTGGGCAACTTTCTCGACATCTTCGCGGTGGCGGGTAAGGAGTTCAGTCGTCCTCTGGTGCGCAGAGCTAGATATATGTCTTAAGCGGATCAGCGAACTCAACCAGTAAGAGAATCAAGTACGTGATCATCTTGCGGACTTCGGCGTCAAGCATCTCGCCCGTCTTCTCGCTGAACGGTTTTGTCCAACTCTCTTTTTGACCTTCGCGACCTCCGTAGCTGACTGGCCCGATGATCGTATTCATGCCATAGTTGGCGCATGCTTCGAAGGCCATGCGAGTGATTTTCTGAAGGTCGTCTTGGGCGCCAGTTGTGATATTCTCCGGACCAAAGAAGATTTCCTCAGAGACGCGTCCACCTAGCGTCATGCAAATTCGATCCATCATTTGTGGCGTAGAAAGTAGGTAACGGTCCGGAGGTAGATACTATAGGTGAACGTATTAACGGAGCCCGGATAACCATCTCAAGACACTCACCTGTGCATATCCCAGAGCCCCAACACCACGAGGAATGATGCTGACTTTAAGCAGAGGGTCTGCGTGTTCCAGGAACCACCCACAGACGGCATGACCGGCTTCATGGTATGCGACAGTCTTCTTCTCCTCCACACTGAGCACCCTACTCTTCCGCTCTAGGCCAGCAATTACTCGCTCAATGGCACTCTCAAAGTCATCTTCTGCGACGAATTCGTGACTCTTACGAGCTGCATGGAGTGCAGCTTCATTGCAGACATTGGCAATATCAGCACCGGAGAAACCTGGGGTGAGAACAGCAAGCTTCTGGGCCAAAGTAGATATATCCGAGAGGTCTTGTGCAAGAAGGAGAGGCTTGAGGTGCACCATGAAGATACCCTTCCGACCGGACACGTCGGGTCGGTCAATGGCAATATGTCTGTCAAACCGACCAGGACGCATCAATGCCGGGTCGAGGACGTCAGGACGATTGGTTCCAGCAAGAACAACAACATGCTCTTGGGTGCCAAAACCGTCCATCTCAACCAATAATTGATTGAGAGTTGACTCTCGCTCGTCATTTCCACCAAAACTACCACCCTTGCCTCGAGATTTACCGATGGCATCGATTTCGTCAATGAAAATGATGCACGGTGCATTTTTCTTGGCGGAGGCGAAAAGATCACGAACACGGGAGGATCCGACACCCACGAACATTTCGACGAACTCCGAGCCGGAAACGGAAAGGAAGGGGACGTTGGCCTCGCCAGCGGTGGCTTTAGCAAGGAGAGTTTTTCCAGTTCCCGGAGGACCTGACAAAATGGCCCCGCGGGGGATCTTTGCACCGAGTTTCTCGTACTTGGAAGGGTCCTTCAAGAACTTGACGAACTCCATGATCTCCTCCTTGGCCTCGTCCATTCCGGCAACGTCCTTGAACTTGACTTTGACGTCGGTATCCTTGTTGAACAGTCTGGCTCTACTCTTTCCAATGTTGAAGATGCCACCTGGCCCACCACCAGCGGAACCGCCGGCCCGCCGACTCATGTACAAGAGGAGACCAGCGAAGAGGATGGTAGGCGCAAAGTTGAGAAGGGTATTTACGGTGGAAATTTCATCGTGATAGGCGACAGGTATACGTTCGTGGCTCGGGATGCCGAGCTCATTCTGAGCGTCTTCGAGCTTGCGCTCAAAAGCCTCGACGCTTCCTATAGAGAAATAGTAGTCACCACCACCGACCGCGGCAGAGTACATGGTTCCTGTTGCGTTGGAGTGAAGCTTGATTCGAACTTTTTGTCGATTGACGACGATGAGCTTGTCAACGAGAGCCTTGTCAAGGAATGCGGTCCGGAATTCCTGCCAAGTGATCTCCCGTGAAGACGAGGAAGAAGAGCCGCTCAAAGCGTAGATAATGGCAGCGGACGTAGCCAACAGAGCGAGCTGATTTGGGTTGAAGTTGTTGTTGTTTCCGCCAGGAGGGGGCTTTGGGCGATGGGGCTCGTCGTCGTCGGCGTTGGACTGCCGGGAGGACGAGTGCTGCCGCTGGGACTGCTGGTAGCGTTGGAAGAAGCCCTCGAGACCGTTTGGTGTCTCTACGCCGGCACCGTTCTCCTTGTGCACGCCCGTATCATCTGCCTTTGCTTTTCCCTTGCTTGCGGAGCCTTGCGGAGAGGGCTCGGAGTGAGGCGAAGGGGTTGCAAACGACCTCGACCAGCGAGCTGAGCTGGGGGCGACGACGCGACGGTCGACGGTGCGTGCAAGACGAAGCGAGCGCGAAAGCATGATGAGGAGGAGAACAAGGTTGTGAGCAAACTAGTACTATGGTACAGAGGTGACTGCTTAGGTCAGCGCCGCAGGCTTGCGTAGGTGGACGGCGGTGACTACTCCTCGACTTCAAACGCACAACAAAACTTGTCCTTGTCCATCAGCACCATCCCCTTCCCGTCAGGCGCCCACCGCACATCCCTCGTTTCGTACTTGGCTGCGACCATTTCGTTCATCTCGGCTTCCAGTCAGAATCAGACTCGTACTCACCGCTTGCAGGCACACCAATGCACTCCGCCATATCCTCTTCATCGCCCCCCTCTCCCACCCACTCGTCGCTCCACGTAAAGACACTCTGAGTGCCACAACAGATCACGAGGCTGCCTTTGCGTATTGGGTTCCACTGTGCGCGCATCACCGGCTTCAGATGCACCAGCACACATCGCAAACGCGGGACGAATGGCTCCGATGGCGTCGGAAAGTCGTAGATATGTACCCCATTAGGTACATTGTCTGCAAGTACTCGGGTTTAACGCTTGGCCCCGGTAGAGACGACCAACATTACCATAACGAACGAGTAACAGGGTACCCGTCTTGTTCCATTCCAGTTGCGCCGCTCCAGATCTCGGATTCGGCTTGGTTAAATCTGCCTTGATCAAGCTTATAGTCTGTGGGCCGTCGAGTCGCTCATCTGGACAGTGATCATTCAGTGTCATCGCTTGATAGCCCGACGATATCCCCACAAGAAAGGAACCCTCTGCCTTGCGTCGACTCCAGCCAATTGGCAGGTTCTCGCCAGAGTGTCTGTGACGTCAATTAATGATATCCCGTGGCCGAACGTGCAACGTACTACTCCGCTCGTAATGCGACTAGATAGCTCCAGGGTGCATGTTGGAGACCATGTCAGACTGTCGAGGATATGAACCTAGTGGGATGAGCAGCGGGTGTTTATAAGACGATGGTCACACCGACCTTGTCATCCCAGCCAGCAACAGCGAGAAACATGCCGCTTGGATGCCAAGCCACGGAGCGGACTCCGAAACCGGGATCAGGACTCGGGGAGAATGTGCCTTGTACATCGCCTGCGAGTGAGAGAATGCTTATTTTATACTGGATTGGAAGACGATAGCTTTGGGGCTGGGACAAGTATACATTGTTCAGGTAGCGCACCTCCAAGATGCTTTCCCATACTGCCACATAGTTTCCCGTCGGCGATAGTACGAGGGAAGAGAGATTAGCCGTGGGGAGAGGAAAGTGCTGCGGGCATCTTTGTAGTCACGCCAACTTTGAAGACCGGGGATACGCACGCGCACGAGCTTGAATGAGTCAGATGCATCGTAGATGCCAAGCGTATCTTTAGACCGGTGCCGCTCAGCCAATACAAAATACCGAGCGTCGGAGCGGAATGCATAGCCTGTGTGATGGGTTGAAGGCGTCTGATAATGGGAACAGAGTCATGCACTACCTCTATCGGGATGGATGGGGAATTGGATGTATGTGGCAGTTCCGGATACAATTGACCAGACAGTCACTCGGAGCTGTTAGAGGGGCCGTTGACACGGGAGGGCGAGGCGCAGCAAGTGTGCTTACGCCCCATTCCGAAAAGCAGAGAATATGTCGGCCATCTGGCGCCCATTCCGCCTTTACGAGACCCTCTGCGCCAGTGTGGATGTGGGCGGTCCACGAGTCATCTCGCAGCTTGGATGCCTGTACGACGCCGCCTTTGGCGGAGGCTGCAAAGAGGTACTCTGAGTCGCAGGACCAGCCGGCGTGGGATATGGCGTGGTCTTGCAGGATGGTCCACGTGCGGGTGATCTGGAAGGTGTCGGTGCGACGCACGACGAGGACGTCCTGGACGGCGCTGAGGATGAAGTGCGCGCCAGGACTGAAGCGGACGATGTTTGCGGACTGCCTGTAGACTTCTGTGAAATCCATCGGGCGGGGATCAATCAGCACAGGCCTGTGGGATAACGTGAGTCCGGTGATGACTGTCGTCCTCCTCGTCAGCACTGCGATCTCGTCGCCCCACACGCGCTGCATCTGCTTATAACGCGCCAGAGCGCACATGGCCCCCTCGTCGCCCACTGTCCCCCATGTCGCTGCCTGCGGACGCACGCTCCATTCTTTCGACCTCCACCGCGGTCCATGAATTCGACCCCGAGCTCGACATCCCCGCTGTCCTCGACGAAAAGTCATCCATCGACCCCTTCCTCGTCCGTTTCTCTCCCGGCGATCCGAGAAACCCAAAAGTGCGTTTGTCCGTCCCTCAGCCCCGCGCACCCTCACCCTCCCTCCCAGAACTGGTCAAACCTCTTCCGATGGTATCTCACGCTCGCAGGCGGTCTTCTTGTCCTCAGCGCGTCAGTTTCCACCCATCCCTCCACGTTTCTCTCGCTCAGACTATCCCCCACAGCACATATGCGAGTAGCGCACCCTCGCCCGCCATAGAGGTCATGAAGGAGGAATTCGGATTTTCAGACGAAGTGGGCACCCTCACCATCTCCCTCTTCGTCTTCGGATATTGTCTTGGCCCGATTCTCTGGGCCCCCCTTTCCGAGCAGTACGGACGACGCCCCATCTTCATCGGGGCCTTCTTTGGCTTTATGGTTGGTCTCCTCCCCTGTCACGACAGTAAGCACTCTAACCAACCCACCATCGATAGCTTTTCCAAGTAGGTACCGCCCTCGCCAAGAACACTGGGTCCATGCTTGTTCTCCGCTTTCTTGGCGGCACCTTTGCATCTGCACCTCTATCCAACTCTGGGTACGCTCACCCCTTTCTCACATGCTCTCATCCCACTCACTTTTATGCCCAGCGCTCTCATAGCAGACCTTTGGGGTCCCAGGGAACGAGGTCTAGCATTGGCTGCCTTCGTTGTTGCTCCATTCGCTGGCCCCGGTATCAGCCCTACTATCGGAGGCTACATCATACAATCTGGGGCTAACTGGCGTTGGGTTCTCTGGGTTCTCGTTATTCTTGTGAGTCGACACCGAGCACCGAGCACAAGGATTCTGATCCCTTTTCAGTCTGGTTTCTGTTGGTTGCAAATCATCTTCACCATGCCAGAGACTTTCGAGTAAGCAAATCTTGGATTTTGATCTAGGTTTTCATTAGTTGATATCCTATCTCAGGCCTGTTCTGCTTGTCAAGATGGCCAAGGAATTGCGCAAGAACACAGGGGACGAACGATACTATGCTACTATGGAAACAATTTCCATGTCATTTTCGGATCGCGTTGATGCCGTCGTCGCACGCCCATTCAGGATTCTCATCCAGGAACCAATCTTACTTGTACTCACAGCATACATGAGTGTGCGTCACTTGACTTCTGCTGTGTTCGTCTCATCGTTGACACCCTTTCCTAGTTCGTCTATGGCTGTATTTATTTGTTGTTCGAGGCGTATCCGATAGTTTACACGGAAGGACATGCACTTGCGCCCGGACCGTCTGGTCTTGTATATCTTCCATTGCCAATCGGCAGTCTCCTCGCGGTTATTGTGGTATGTATCTATTCCACTTCTTGCCCCGGGGCTGATCAACTGTCCTAGTTTATACTCTTCATGAACAAAGACTATATGCGGAAGGTGGAGGAGTACGCTCCAGAACCTGTACCACCGGAATACAGATTACGCCCAGTAATGATTGCATCGCCGTTACTCACGATATCTTTCTTTTGGTTTGCGTGAGTCGTTTTCCCAATGACTGCCCGTTGGAAAATTTTAACAATAGCCGGACACAGATGGACCTCGTTCCCAAGCGTCTCCATTTGGGCTCCGTTGGCTTCTGAGTTGATCCTTGGATTCAGTATTTGTTGGATCTTTGTGAGTCTCGACTACACGTGCATCTACTGTCGCCTTTTTGACGCTACTGCATAGTTGGGGTTGTTCAACTATATCATTGATGTGTACCTCTTTGTATCTGCGACTGCGATCGCTTCAAACACTATTGTCCGTAGCGCTGTCGGCGCCGGTTTCCCGGTAGGCGTTGTATTAGGCCCATGTCCCACTGTGCTCACTACGATACAAGTTATTTGCAGCCCAGATGTACGCAAAACTTGGACCAGAATGGGCGTCCTCTCTCGTTGCCTTTATCGCCCTCGTGATGACTCCGGCACCGTTTGTTTTGGCGAGGTATGGGCCGGCAATCCGAGCCAAATCCAAATTCGCACCCCCACGGCCATCACTCAAGTTGGTCGCTTAGGCCTCGTGTGTTTCTGCTTTCCGTAGTAATTTATTTAATGTAGTACTTGTAAGGGCCGCGCGCTGGACCGAGTACTGTCTAATACAACATTTGTGTGCGTGTCTCGAATGAGGAAAGTCTGTCTCGCGCTTGCACACCGGTTAAATGCACCAAGTTGGTCTTGCACCGCCCACCCAAGATGCCACCCATGCTCTTCTCCGGAATTGTCACCAAGGTCGGCTGTATGAACAAAACTGCAACTGTGACGGTGTATAGGAATGTTATTCACAAGATAACTGGCAAGGTGAGTGTGCCACCAAAGAGTTTGCGCATTTGATTTGACCCTCTCCAGCGCATCGAGCGAACCACAAAAATTCTTACACACGACGAGAATAATGGTACGCTCGTGTAGAAGAGGCGCATAGACGTTGCTCATCCGCTGTTAGTACTGCGCCTTCATGACAAGGTGTCGATTCGCCACTGTCCTCCTATATCCGCTCGTAAACGCTTCAAGCTCGAGAAAATCATTAATAGCCCAGAAACTGTGCGCGAACTAGCGCATGTTGAACCTGTCACACAGCCGTAATGCGTTAGTAACTGGCATTGGTTATTCTCGGCCCGCTGCGTTACTAACTTGACGACTGATACATACGTAGATTCACACTTAGACCCCCTGGGGTGAGCTTTTCGACACGGTTTTGTTGATATAGCAGACATCTGAGAAGGAACTCAGCCCATGTCATCATCGGCCTATACCGTGTGATTGTTTCTGTCCAAACCATGCCAGGTCCTGCTTATGCCCATATGATGCAAATTTTCACTCGTGGAGACCTGCGTAAGCAGTCGATGACTCCGGGTTTGTGGTGTCTCGCTGGTACACTTCCCAGGGAACAGGAACTGCTTGGCACCCAAACCGAGAACGGAAAGCTGATGGGTACTATCATTTTGTTGTCGACCACAGTGATTCGTTGCACATCTCTTGCCTTGCACCTGTTAACTTTCAGACCTCGAGGTTAGCTCGCGCGCAGTGACCTGATGCCCCATCTTCAAAGACAGTGAGGATGTATTCAGTCACATTTTTGAGCCCTTTAGTCGTATGCAAGACGAACAAAATGTGAAGTACGAAGGGAGCTGTCAGTCGTCTTGGTCCAAGCTACTACTCAGCGGTTCAAACAATGTTCCGTGACGAGGGCCGCTTCATTATAGCACCCGTCCCAAAACTAGCGGGTAATCACACAGAATCGCGTAGCAGTAACCCAAGTGATCCTAACGACGTGGTTAAGTCATTTAGGATAAAAACCTGTCAGCTTGAATGCGATAGTTCAGTTTGATGCCGCGCCCGAAGGTGCTGGCAGTTGTGCTTGGAGATCGACAAGCTGGAGTATATGAGTGGCTAGAAATCAACCAAGTATCCACCATACCTCGAGCTTCTTTTTCTCCAACTGCTCTTCTGTAT
This sequence comes from Boletellus pseudochrysenteroides, assembly GCA_038090975.1. Classification (NCBI taxonomy): domain Eukaryota; kingdom Fungi; phylum Basidiomycota; class Agaricomycetes; order Boletales; family Boletaceae; genus Boletellus; species Boletellus pseudochrysenteroides. Next base: position 12,876 of record JBBPNQ010000165.1, read on the forward strand.
CCTTGATCTGAGTATCAACACGCTTGCTACGCTGCTAGTGAGAAGGATGGGACAGAGATGTACAACAGACGCACATCTCGCCTTGGATGAAATCCAGCCGTGTCTCTACATTCGTGCGGGCTTCGGTGCTGTCTTGGGGAACGAGGACAGGCCCAACGAGCTTGAATATTGTGCTCTTTGAGGTGAGGTTTGCAAACTCCTAGAGTAGCATGTGAGTATTGGCGTGGCTTGAGAAGCGGCATGCGTACCTTTTTGACCAGCTTATTTTCAGACAACTGCGTATCAAGTCGTGTCCTCTTATCAACCAGAACGGCGAGATCACCCTGTAGTTTTTGATATTCGGCCGACTTTGATTGGAGATGTGCCCCGAGCGACATGGGAGTTAAAGGGGCCCGCGTGAAACGGAGCGGTAGTATACTAGGACACGGTTGTCAGTGTGGGGGACTATGCTTATAACATCGATTCTCGTTGATCTTTCTTGCGGCTTATCTCCCCAATGTCTTCCCTTAGCTTTGACTGGACCAAAGTGAATTCGCCGGACATCGTATTCCAGCGCTTCGCGAGCCGCAGATCTCAGGTTTATGGCACGAAGGGAGTCGTGGCTTGCTCCCAACCTCTGGCCGCCGAAGCAGGGCTAGAGATTCTCCGGAAAGGTGGAAATGCGGGTACTGTCTCGTCCCTCACCTCAATCATCCCCTTTAATCCCGATCCCCAGCCGACGCAGCCGTAGCCACCTCCGCTGCATTGAATGTCACAGAGCCCAGCTGTTGTGGTATCGGAGGGTATGTCTAATGATCTCGTCCCGTGCAGGCTCTTAGCCCCTTCAAGCGATGCATTTTGCCTATTCTATGATGCACAGACTAAGACTGTCAAGGCTTTGAACGGTTCAGGGCACTCGCCTGCAAAGCTTACCCTGGACTATATGAGGCAACGCGGACTTAACGGTGGCCAAATTCCACTTACAGATATTAATGCTGTAACTGTTCCTGGTACGGTCTATGTGCTCGTCTCTTTTTGCCACACTAGTAGTGCATGATTAGGTGCTGCGGCCGCCTGGATTGATACCATCGAACAGCTCGGTTCGCAGAAGGTATCGGTCGCGGACGTTCTGGCGCCAGCCATCAGACTCGCAGAAGAAGGGTGCACCAAATTTTTTGTCTGTCCTCCTATTTTTCCTTATGTTTGACTTCATCCAGTGTCCCGGTCTCAGAGATCCACAGTTTCGCTGTACGATTGGGTGATATGCAAGCACTTTATTCACGCTGATGTCTTCTATACAGTGGCAGCGCTCTGAAGAGCTCATTCGGAATGCATCTCCTAACGCTGAGGAGATGCTTCTCAGCGGAAAAGCTCCACTCCCAGGGCAAATCATGAGATTTCCCAACCTCGCGGATACTTTTCGAGCACTCGTCGAACATGGCAAAGATGGCTTTTACAAGGGCCGTATCGCCAATGCAATTGTCGACCTTATCAAAAGTAAGGGTGGAGCGATGGAACTCGGGGATCTCGCTGCTCATAAGACCTCTTTCGTCGAGCCCATCAAATATACGTATGCTGGAGAGGTCACGGTATACGAGGTAGGACGCGACTTGCATCGCTGACCCACGCTGCATTGTTTCATTGTACTACAGTGCCCCCCTAATGGCCAAGGTGATATTACTTCCTAGTGGATATGTTCTGGTCTCGAATGCTGTTTAGGCATCACCGCACTCCTTGCTCTTGGCATCCTGGAGCAGATCCAAGTACAAGGGAAGACAAAATCGTTACTTGAACTAGAACACAATTCCGCAGGATATTTGCACACTCTCATTGAGGCTATGCGGTAAATCCTGATACTGTTCTGCATCACCTTCTTGCTCACCCCCTTTCTTCTCTGGCTCAGACTCGCATTCGCAGGCGAGTCTCCCCACATTCAACCACTTTGGCGCGTTTGGATGACCGACACGATTTAAAGACAGCCAGTACTATGTGAACGACCCCAAATTTAATTTCGTCCCCGTGGACAAGTTATTAAGCAAGGTCTCCTATGTTTTCTTTTGGTAATCAGCATGGATGTAACTTCTGGAAAGGAATACCTCGCTTCTCGTGCGCATCTGTTTGACCCAACAAGGGCCAACCCCAAGGTAATTCACGGTAATCCTATAAACTCTTCCGATACCGTCTACTTCACCGGTATGCACGAGCAACGTACCAGTTTCGTTTAATTGACTAGCCTTCAGTCGCTGATCAATGGGGAAATGCTTGCAGTTATATCCAGAGTAATTACACTGGTATGTCTGCATGCACTCTGGGTATGCCTTGCGTCTTCATGGTGCACCCGGGAAACAGGATTCGGTACAGGAGGTACTGTCTAAAGCGATTATTTGGGTTGACATCGACTCACCCTTCGTGAAGCTGTGCCGAAGGGCTGCGGATTTACCCTTCAGAACAGAGGTTCAGGGTTTGTACTGAAGGAAGGACACCCGAACTGCTTGCAGGTGAACCTGAGAGTACTAACTTGAACAAGTCTTTGTCTCACATTGGATTCTTTAGGGTGGTAAACGTCCGTACCACACAATCATTCCTGCGATGGCACTTAGAGACGACGAACTCTTCTTGTCGTATGGAGTAATGGGAGGTTTCATGCAGGTGAGCAGAACTATAATTCTGTTTGGCTACCCACTGATATTCCACATCAGCCTCAGGGTCATGTCCAAGTTCTTCTCAACATGCTTCGTGGCTTTACAACCCAAGCTGCCCTTGATGCACCCCGTTTCTGTATTTCTGCGGGCACTCCGCAAAATAATGATACAGATGACGAATTTGGTGTTGCCAATAGTGAGGTGTACTTCGAAGACACCATTCCTCCTGCTACGATTGCCAAATTGAGAGGTGAGCACACGTTTTGGAGGGATCACGGGTTACTAAGGATTACATCTCAGAAATGGGCCATAATGCTAGGACCGTGACCGGTTTTGAAAGAGGGATGATGGGTCGCGGACAGATCATTCAGAGGATTGTGGATCCGTCAGGCAAGCGTGTCTGGGCAGCAGGCTCTGACCCTCGCGCAGATGGTCATGCAGTAGCACAGATCTAAGGCGTCGTGGGTAATAGCTTGATGTACGCATTCTTATGTATACACCTTAACCGGAAGAACATCCACAACTACATCATCCGCTGGCGGCGTTCATTTCCAACTGAAGGCAAAGGTACGCATGAGCGACTAATAGATAATGAAAAGGTATGCTGACCTGCTTGTTGTCGCCGAAATTCTCGCAATGCGAAACTCTTGTCGGGTCCTTTGATCTGTCCCCATCCTGCGAGAGGTACAACAATTGCAGTGGCGTTATCCCATGCACCTAACTCTTGAGCAAATGATAGAATCCGATCTGCTGCCGCTTTCGGGGTAGGGGCGCCTCTTGTAAGGTCGACAATCTCGTCATCAGACAGAGTCGAGGAGATGCCGTCTGAGACGATAACCATCGATGCCCAATCCCGACCTAAGTGGTAAAAACAGTTGAGTCGTGAAAGTCATCAACGACGCCACTACATACCTTTCAGCAGTTTCACCCGAACCTCGGGCTCGGGGGTGACGCCAAAAGGTTTGAATTTGAGGTCTCCCAAACTAGTAACGGTCAGAGAATTCTTCGGCAACGTGCCGTTCAACTCACGCTCTCGTGTTCGCTAGTGCCCCCATCCACCTATAAATGTACGTGAGCGGTCACATAGACGCAGGGACAACGGCTACAGACCGGGACTCGCCGAAAGAGTCGGTGATCAGTGCGGAACCCATCATGCGTCGCAGTCGAGTAGCTTCAACACGTGAATCTGGATGATGGTTTTCGGTCATGGGGTGCACGTATCCACCCTTCCTAGAACATAGCAAGACTCGTGCATCACTAGAGATTCAGTTAACTCAAATTACAAACGGTAGACATCCATCTCACCCACAGTGCGCCACTGTGAGCGCGAGATTCTCGGAGGAGAAAAATGGACGAGCGGGATGGTCTAGGGAGTGGAGTATGGCGACTGAGGCTGTTGCCCCACACATCTTCGCTTCACTTTCTATGGAAAGAAGTCGATCTAAATATGATCAGTATATGACCATCCTAAAAGGCATATTTCGCCCCTACCAACTTCAAAAAATGCTTGTGTGGCACGAGCCTCTAAGTCGAGAGGTGGAGTGTCTTGAGTGTTGTGAATCCACGGCGCAAGTGCACCACCTTTGAACCTTTTAAAGTAGCCACCCAGATCCTTGATCCAAAGAAAGAGTTCTGGGATGTGAGATTTGTCGACAGACTCGAACAAACCATGCAGCTCTTGACGTAGATATTGAGAGACAGTAGAGCCGCCATGACTGCAAATGATTGCGTTCTGTAGAGGATGACCAATTCGTTGAATTGACATACCCGTCATAAAGGCCTACGAATACAACCTGGCGGGCGATAGGATCTAGGGCATTTCGAGGTTCCCAGTCGACACCAATGGTCTTCTTGATGCTTAGGCGAAGACCTTCGGGGTCCAAGGAGAGGGCAGCAATTGCATGGTAATCTTCTTGATGACTGGGTAAGGTCTCAATGACAGGAATGTTGTCCCTGGGGGGGAACCTACCCTCTGTCGCCTCTCGAGGTTGCAACACCGATTATCTTCGGTGAATGTAGAGGTATTCGTCCCATACCACCTATTTGTTGCGGAAAATTAGGAAATAAGGATGCGCTCGTTGACCGAACGAACTGACCTGGGGTAGCGAAACGGATATAGTCATGATAGAACCGGCAACAGGACCGAGATGGAGGCAACGAGAGCTTCGGGGGGTTGAATAGCCGTCTTAATGGTAGGGAAGACATTCGCTACGTGCATGGACACTATTGCGACAGCCAGCATTGCCTCGCTACTGAACGCAGGGGAGAAGGAGACAACTGATCCACCTCGAGGACCAGTCGCGGACTCGGATGGTCGTCAAGTAAGTTTGGTGGGAAATACAAAATTGTCAGTAAGACTCTGCTTGGATTCGAATTTGACCCTCCGCATTGCAGGGACTCTCATTCGTGCTCATGGGATCAAGCCAGTCAACACCAAAGATCACCCGGCAAGATCGTGCAATCCTCGAGTGCGCGCCTTTCCAGTGTCTGCGCACCTGGAAACGCTCAACCGCCCTTCAGCCTCAAACTACAGCGTGACAAGCTGAAGCAGTATCAGAAAAAGGTGTGTCCGATTGTCTACTTTGACGTGCCCATCCCCAGAACCCTCTTCTGCAGATCCAAGTCATCCTTGACCGCGAGCATCAGATTGCCAAGATGCATCTCGCTGCAGGTGACAAAGAACGCGCTGTCACAGCCCTGAGAAGAAGAAAATACCAGCAAAGCCTTCTTCTAAAGACGGATGATCAACTGGCAGTTCTGGAACAACTAGTCGGTCTACCGCATCGTTCTATGATTTGTGTCATAACTCCATTGCACAGGTCTCTACAATCGAGTTCTCGTTGGTTGAAGTTTCAGTTCTGCATGGCTTGAAGCAGGGAAATGAAGTGTTGAAGGAGATTCATCGCGAGATGAGCCTAGAGAGTGTCGAAAGGTTGATGGAAGAGACACATGAAGCCAGGGAATATCAGCGAGTACGCCGTCCTGACTCAGCGGAACATATTCGTGACCTCTCACTGTACTTTCACAGGAAATTAGCAACTTGCTGGCGAACCAGCTGACCCTAGAGGAGGAAGATGCTGTTCAGGCTGAGCTTCTGGAGCTTCAGACTGCGAGTGTAAGTTTTGTTGTTTTACTTCACTAGCCGCGTCGTCTCAGAATTTTAGTTGGAAGCTCCAATTCAACCAATGTTGCCATCGGCGCCGAGGGAACAACCTGTTATCCATGAAACAGAAGGTAATCTTTGTGTATTTTCGTCACACTGCTTGCTTAGTACTGTGCGACAGAACACAATTCGCTGGTGCAGGCCCAGGATGCTCTGGGGAGGGTTGCCGTTCCCAGTTGATTGAGAATGTGAAGATCGGACATTCATACTATTTCCTCTGAACACTATTACCCTACAAACCATTCTATCAATGTAAAGCAAACAGTACACTTGAGGGCGTTAGATATCGCTTTTTGCCCAGTATTACCAGCCCTCGAAGTCGCCAAAACCCAATCGTTTCTTCCTTTTAGAGTCTCCTGCCTGAAGCTCCTTGTTCGCACCTTCCGGCTCGAGCGGTCTTTTATTGACGAGGTATTTCCCGACGCCAACGCCGGACATGTTACCTAGCGATTCATCACCTGCGCCGACCTTGACACCAAACCAGTTGATATTGTCACCGGGTATTTTCTGGGAAGTCTTTGGCTCCTCATTATTGGCCTCTGCTCGTCGAGCAAGTTTCTTGGCGAGACGCGTTTTGTAGGTCTCAAATGGGTCTTGGTGGCTGGATCATGGTTAATAGGAGGAAAAGAATGGATCAGGTCGGACGTACATGACAACTTCCGTTATTCGCACCGGTTTCGCAGGACGCTCAGTTCCTTCTTTTCGAGGTATTTTTTCCAAGGTATCTAAAACATCTTCACCCCCGACCAGTTTGCCAAAAACGGTGTGCTTATTGTCAAGATGTGGGGTCGCTCTGAACGTGATGTACCACTGAGACCTAGTCCTGAGTGTTAGTATCCGTGAACACTTTCCGTTGAACGCACACATACCCATTCGTACCGGCGCCCTTGTTTGCCATCGCAACAATACCCCTGCTGTCGTGTTTGACGGCACCTCTCAGATCATATTCGTCGCGAAAAGGCGTATCCCAGTATGACTGTCCCCCCGCGCCAGTCCCAGTTGGGTCTCCTGTTTGTACCTGAAGGAAAGTCGGCGGATGGATATGAAAATAGAGTCTCAAATCTATTTTACCATGAAGCCAGGAATCAACCGGTGGAAAAGACAATTTTCGTACTTGCCCGCCCTAGCGAGCATCAAAAAGTTGTAGCAAGTTTTGGGGGCCTAATGACACCGAGTGAGGTCAGCGCATACAGGTGTGGTTCACCGAACCTTTTCACAATATAGTTCCAAGTTAAGAGATCCACCAAGACTCGTGATGACTCGAACATAGGCTCGACGCTTGCCTACATCCTTTTCTTTACCTTTACCCTTCGGAGGGTTTGATATATCTTCGAACATGAGTTCCTCCTCATCCCAAAGAAGCTTAGAAGAATGCGTCTGGGGATCCACCGAGGTGGACGTCAGCGAAGCACCAGGTGCACCGGTGGAATATGGAGAGATGTTCCCTGGAAAATAGTCCGAAATTGTAGAGAGAAGGAATAATGGATACTGACATGGGACAGGCTTCTTGGCTTCGGAAACATCTTTTGGAGCGAGAGTTTTCGCCTTTTCCTCATTCACTGTGGCCATGGCCACGAGAGCGGCCCCAGTAAGTGGAGATTCGGAAGGGAGTCCATGGGGATTTTGGAGGGTGATCACGTCGTCGCTGGCATCGTCGCTTTAGAATTTGCACGGGATACGGATTTCCGAGTATACCTCTTAAACTTGACGTCCTCTAAAAGATCCTTGCCACCCCGGATGCTCTCGGCGAGAAATACATTGCCAGTTGTTGCAATTGCAACGATATGGGAATGCTCGCTGAATGGCTTGAATGAAATAGGGTCGTGGATTTCTCCGGATGGCTTCCGTGAGTAGTTGAGCTTGACGAGGTCGTTTGGGAAAAGAGGTTCTTTGGTGATCGGGTTTGTGTTGTCATGTTGCCTTGAAAGAAAAGATGTAAGGTGGAACGTCGACGCACGATGAGGGAAAGGAAACTTGCTTCAGCCAAGGGATGATGTTCACGAGGTCAAAGACAAAACCGGTTCCGTCCTTGTTGCGCGCACATACCGGGTGCTCGAACGGCTGGAAAGAAAGAGCACAGCAGTCAAACGGGGTCTGTGCGCTGGGATGCGGGACCTGTTGCTTTCTGGGAGTGGGGGTGAGAGGAGCGCAGTAGAGAAGGACAACACACGCACGCTTTGTAGCCCGACGACGAGGCGGAGTGCTGACCGAGGACGCCGGTATGCTCAGCGTGTGTGATGTACAGCTTGTTTGAGTTTCCGTGGCCCATGGTCGCTGTTGAAGGAGACAACCTGAGAAACAAATTCTCTCGGCTCGCGTTCAGCCTTCAGCACCGCGTCGATGCTCCGCCGCTCAGTCCGCAATGTCCATCTTTGCGACTTCCTTGCCCCGCGCGCATGTGGATTTAGGCCCGCTAGCGTTCTCGCCGCCGTGCACGACGCGGGGAAACCGTCGATCTCGTCCCCGGTGACGGGCCCCCTCCCCGCCAGAGACGCAAGGGGCCTGTCTCACTGCACCCACGATATCCCAGACCCAGACATCTTGTTCTTCAATCAGTGTCTCGTACAGCTTCGACACGCTCTCTCAGCGCGTGATGCACGGCGCGTCTGGGAGCACTGGGCACGCTTACGGGACAAGGGTCTCCTACCGTTATTTGGACCTCCGTTACGCAGGCACTCAGAGTTGTTGGCAACACTCTGTCCGCAAACAACTCAGGCCTGGGACCGCCATGACCGCAAAGCCATAGAGGAAATTGCGTTCTACGCTGCGACAAAGGGGGCTCCCCACGCTTTGGTTGCATACATGGCTGCCCATTTGCGAAGCGGTGATTGCACCACTACGCTGGATTTGTACGCGCGGTTCGTCCAGGCCATTGAAGAGAAACCCCTCTCCCCAGATATCGTTGCTCCGGAAGAGGATCACGATGTCGACGAGTTGGTGATTGACTTTCCAGCTCACTCGCTCCCCCACTCCTTGCATCCCCCCTCCATCCTTCTCGCTGTCGTCGTCGCTCATGCCATTGGCGGTTCCTTCCATGATGCGCTACAAGCATACTTACGATCCCCAGTCCCGATTTCTGCGCACCTCGTAGCCGAATTCCTTTCCACCTTCTCCAGCAAGTCATTAACCAGCAAGGTAGAGGAATATGTCCGCAGGCTACGCATCGCAAGATACGTCTCCGAGCCACGCTTCATCACAGCACGCGCTTCCTTGTTCGCGGCCACTCGCGACGCCCAGGGCCTCAAGAAGTTTTATCAGTCTATCATTGACGGTATCTGCGGTCACGAGCCGTACATCGCGCCAAGTCCAGCCAATGTCACGTCACAGACACCCATAGCCCTGAACGAAATCCACTGGGCGACAATCTTGACCGCCTTCCTCCAGTGCAATTGTAGAGACCTGGCTGAGACCCTTTGGGACGATATGCTGCGGTTCCGGGTTCAACCAACAGTGATTGCCTGGACTGCTCTTCTTGTAGGGTACGAGCGCGTGGGGGAAGCTAGCGACGCGGAAAAGGCATGGCGTACAATGCTATCCATGGGTATAGAACCAAATACGTCGACATTCCGCGCCATGATATCCGTGCTTTTCGCCGCGCGCAGACCGGAAGATGCAATGGAATACCTTACTCTTTTCCAAACGAAGTTTACGAGTGGTCCGTTATCAAGTCCAGAGGACGCCTTGACACTCTACAACACTGTTCTCCACGGATTGTTGAAGAATCGTCGGGAAAGAGATGCTCATGCACTATTTCAGAGGTTGCGGGAGGAAGGACCCAAGCCTGATGTGGTGTCGTTCAACAGTCTGCTCAGCTACCACGGCCGAAGAGGCGAGTTCCGCACGATCTCCCGCATCCTGGACTGGATGAGAGAAGATGGACTGGTTGGCGATGTCTACACCTTTTCGACAGTGCTCTCCGCGTTGCTCAAAGTCGGTCGCACAGATGCTACAGATGCTATCCTCGGCCTCATGCGGAAGCATAGCATCGAGCCCAACGTAGCCTTCTTCACATCGATCATCAACCATCAGGTGGAGGAGGGCACGGAACAGGGTCTGCGGGCGGCAATGGATCTTCTCCAGAAGATGGAGGAGCACCCAGAAGTGCAGCCAAATGAAGTGACATACACGGGTATCCTGACCAGTTTGCATCGCCATGACTGGCGCGACCCAGCATTGGCGAGGCAGTGCAAACGCCACGTATTGGAGGGGATGAAAAGACGGAGCATGCAGCTCAACCGGGTTGGGTACCATGTGTTGATCAAAGCATGTCTGGAGAGCCCAGCACCGGAGGGCACCAAAGATGCACTTGGGTACTACAGGAAGATGGTTCAGAGGGGAATCTCGATTGGCCCAGATACATGGTATATCCTGCTACGTGGACTAATAGCGAGAGAGGCGTGGACGGATGCAGATGCGGTGGTGGAGGACATGACCCAGGGACGGGCCGTATACGGGGGACTGGCGAACCTGGTTTGGAGGGTCAGAAAACGAAAGGGGTGGAAGATGAGAGTAGAACCCCGACCGCATTTCTGACAAGTGTAGTGTTCACCGCGAAAATAGAGACAATGCAAGGGGTCTGTCGCCGAGGAAGAACGACGCTCCGAGACCGAGACGGAGGTAGCGGGCGTACACTGCGACGAGGGTGAGGACGGCACTGGAGAGGAGGAGAGGGGCGCACGCCAGTGGCTGGTCTTGCGACCCAGGAATTTGCCCAGCCAGGGGAGGAGGAGGACGAGCGCGAGCTGCTGGAGCTCCTCGACGCTCTCCCGCCACTCCTGCTGTGCGAGTCTGTACTCGTCGTCGTCGTCGTCGGTCTCGAAGGACGCTGTGTCGACAGAGGGGTCTGAGCGGGGCATCGTTGGTGGACGAGTGGCAGCTGTGGCGTCGCCACTAGACGGGGCGGACTCGTTTCGGGAGACTCCACTCGTTCGCGTAAATCCCACCTTGTTTTCCTTCCCCCATCATCTCCCCAGTAAATGAAACCATGGCAGATCCTGCCCCCTCCTCCCGCCCCAGGCTCGTCGGGCAGCCTCTGCTCTATGCTATCTCCGTCTTCGCCAGTCTCGGCGTCTTTCTCGTGCGTGTCGTCCCCGTCGCTTGTCCTTGCCTCGTTCACCCTCCCATCCTCTAGTTCGGTTACGATCAGGGGTGATTCCTTCCCGTTCCTTCCCCTCTTCCTCCGTGTGCTCAGCCTTTTGCACCAGTGTCATGTCTGGCATCATCACCGGACCCTATTTTCGACAGTTTTTCAACTCGCCAGGTCCTCTAGAGGTCGGAACAATGGTCGCAGTCTTGGAGCTCGGCGCGTTGGGTACGTCTATCTCCGCCACCCTTTCCATCCTCCCTCACCCCTACAAGCGACGTCCATTGCTGCTGGCCGCGTGGGCGACATCGTCGGACGAAAGGGAACGCTCTTTGTCGGTGCCCTCGTCTTCACCATTGGAGGTGCCGTTCAGACGTTTACCACCGGCTTCTCCGTCATGATCATTGGCCGTGTCATCAGTGGCTTCGGCGTCGGCCTGTTGTCGTAAGTAAGCGTGACAAGAATCTTCACTCGTGCTTACTTTCTGCAATTCCTAGCACTATTGTTCCGATATATCAGAGTGAAATTTCTCCCCCAAATCATGTACGTTTATAATCTTGTGCACCTTACACGCAGCTTAATTCTCGTTCAGAGAGGCGCTCTTGCTTGTATGGAGTTCACAGGCAACATTGCCGGTTATGCTACTTCAGTCGTAAGTCCACCATTTCAACTGCCTTCTTCCCTTCTGATCTCTTTGTTTCAAGTGGACTGACTATTTTTGCTCTTTCCTCGACTCTCATCTTTCTTGGCGTATACCCCTCTTTATCCAATGCGTCATTGGAGCCATCCTTGCGATTGGTAGTCTTGTAATGCCAGAGAGCCCACGGTACAAAAACACTACGTGAATGACCCCAAAGTGCTGACGTCGTTTTTTCAGGTGGTTGATTGACACTGACCAAGATGAGGCCGGAATGCGCGTTATTGTGGACTTGCATGGTGGGGATTCCAACGACATACTTGCACAGGCAGAATTTCAGGAAATCAAAGAGAAAGTGATTTCCGAAGTATGTGTGCCAATGATTACACCCGGTTTATACCACAATTTAACCCCGTCTTCAGCGTGAACTTGGAGAGGGTCGTTCGTATTCGACAATGTGGAGAAAATATAAACGCCGAGTCTTGCTTGCGATGTCATCTCAAGCGTTTGCTCAACTGGTATGTTGTAGTTCCCGGTCCAATGATATGATTGACGTTCTTATGATTTGCCAGAATGGGATCAATGGTACGTTGTCGCGTTCTTGCATTACCTGTCTCTGATAAATGTATCCACCGGTAGTAATCTCCTATTATGCGCGTGAGTCTTCATGCACTGGATTTGCCAAAGTCCCTACTAATATCGCAAACTAGCCTCGGTGTTTGAAGGTACGATTAGTTAAGTCGCGTAAGATGGCAATTCACGATCGACACATTTCAGAGGCTGGATGGCTTGGGCGTGATGCTGTTCTCATGACAGGCATCAACGCCATCATTTATATACTCAGCACTCTTCCACCGTATGTCATCTGTACATGCTGTCTTTGCTTACTCATATTTCGCTTTCAGTTGGTACTTGGTGGACCGTTGGGGTCGTCGGTTCATTCTTCTCTCGGGCGCTGTCGTCGTACGCACTGTCGGCATAAACTGGGTTCGGATCTTTCTCATGATTATATGCAGATGGGCATTTCTCTGGGCCTCACGGGATGGTGGATGTACATCGATATTCCGGAGACTCCCCAAGCAGTCGTGGTTTGCGTGATCATCTTCAACGCTGCGTTCGGCTACAGGTATGGATTTCATTCCCCGGTCGGAATTATGCTCATCCCATTGAAGTTGGGGACCGATCCCATGGCTCTATCCGCCTGAGGTGGGTGTATCAGTTGACCCCGTGATCGGAATGTTGAATGGAATCATTTAGATTATGCCCTTGACTTTCCGATCTAAAGGCGTTTCTATTTCGACTGCAACAAACTGGTCAGTGCCTTATAATTCGCACGTGCGGTGACTAATTTTAAATTTTAGGGCCTTCAACTTTATCGTTGGAGAAACCACTCCTTACTTGCAAGACGTTATTACGTGGAGGTTATACCCCATGCATGGCTTTTACTGTGCATGCAGCTTTGTTCTGGTGTATTTCTGTTGGTTTAGTTTTACTCTCGCTGTTACACCTGCACTAACACTTCTGTAGTGTATCCTGAAACCATGGGCGTACCGTTGGAAGAGATGGATGCTGTGTTTGGCGAAGGTGAATCTGTCCCGCAAACTCAGCAGGAACACGGTTTGATCGTTTTCCAGAGGAAAGACTTGACTACGAGTCTGAGCGCGCTTCCCTTATGTCGGGCGTCCACTCTGATCGGCTGTCGGTCAGTTCTGGCGGGCGACCCAAGATTAATAATCCTGCAGAGAGAGGATGGGTCAGTCGGGTTCTTTACCGCAACGACAGGAGGTCATATCGCCCTATTGGTGACGACGAGGAATAGGAACTCGCGAGGATGGATGGTGAGCGGGCAGTAGAGGAGGAAGAAATACGCTCAAAGCAACGGCCATCCACTTTGACAAGGAGCACGGACACAAGCGGTGAAGATGTTGCATGAATCATCTCGGTATTCTCTCAAGGATGTTTCCGTGCCACGCGCTGTTGTTTCGCAACACCAAGGATTGGTTATGAGAGTGCAGACTTTTACCATTCTTTCTCCCTGTTGCTCCATGTACCCACCTTCCATCCTCACGCATGACTATGATCAGCTGTGCCTCAGCTCTGGATTGTACCCCCATTCTTAGCGCTCCTGAGTGTAATTTACACAAGATAGTAAATCAAATCGTTCAAATGTCGAAACTTGAAAGATCACGTGGACCCTGATGTCCCTTCTTTCGTTCCATCACCAGTCAACTCGACGTTTCTGCACGAAAACGACCATTGCACGTTACCTGACCCAACAGACGGCATGCGATGGCAGAATATGTGTCCCTTCTCTTGAAGCGGACCGGAGCTCTTTCGAGGCTGCCGGGCTTCGATCTACGGTAGTCGCGTCGTTACGCATTGCATTCCCAAATGTTCGACAACCAACAGCGATGCAGAGAAAACTCATACGCGCTATAACTAAAAACCGAGACGTCTTGCTGCAAGATGATACTGGAACTGGAAAGTGTGTCTCCAGTCAACAAGACGCACTCAGAAAGACCAATTATTATTTCCTAGATCTTTTGCGGCAATGTTAGCACTGCTAAACAAACTCCCGGTACAAAAAGCGAGTCCAGCGGCGGGCGAAGACGGAGACACACTCACTGGCTTGTTAATCGTGCCACACCGAGACCTCGCGTATCAATACCTACATTGGATACACTATATGACTCTGCCTGAGGGGGACACACCATTCTCGTTGACGAGATACGCACAGGTTCTCGTTCGACACGTAGACAAGTCGACGCTGCAAGCCTTGCCCATTCGCATGCAAGAGGCGATCAAATCCGCATCGTCTGACCAAGATTTGCTGATCCATAAACCCCCACATATCCTCATTGCCACGCCAAATGCATTACTGGAGCTTACTGAGCGTCATCCTGAGGTGTGTCGACTACCTGGGCCCTCTATAGTCGTGGTGGACGAGGTAGATGCACTCCTGCGCATTCCCGGTAGCAAGCCGACGAGGGAGCGGAGAAGAGCGCCTCGAGAGCCCTTAGGGAAGCACATTCCCGATCTTGTTCGAATCCTGGATAGATTTTACCCCACATCCAGAGACAAACACTGGATGCATCGGCGCTTGTGTTCTGTCGAGAAAGAGTCGCTCGAACAGGGCCATGCTGCCTCGGCTTATAGGCCGCAGTTGATTATGATCAGTGCTACGCTGCGCAACCGGTTGCGAAGTGCACTATTCAGTACCTTTGGGTGGGTACAGCGGGGAGAGGTGTCGAAGTTGATCAGAAAACGCTCCTCGGCGCTGCCTACCCACAGACTGGGCCGGAGTGCGGTACATCATGTCCTTGTAGTATCGAAGACGGGAGATGTCAAGAACATCGCCGGTGCTCGTCCGTTGCAGCCGCATGTCATCAACAATGCGACCCTGTTGGAGGAAGACGACGCAGAACACAAAGATGAGGGGGGTGTCGTTTTTTACGACGATGACGATGACCCTGAACTCGTGGGCGACGCTGACAAGGGTAAGGACCCGTGTTTGATTGACTATTGAGGACTCAGCATCTCGCAGCGCTGTTGCATGCCCCATTGGCCCTGGACCCAGCCATGTTGGAGACAGTTGCAGCTACGTTTGCTCTCGACGTGCCTCGTGTCGCGCTTTTAGTGTTGCCGGCGACGGCGGCTGTGCGCAAGATTATCTTTGAACTGCAACAGTTGGGGGTCAATGCGCATCCGTTGGATTTGGTGGCAAATGAAGCGAGTCGTGCACATGTGCTATCGCGGATGGATGTGGTTTCGGACGAGAATCCAGTCTTGATCGTCGCCACACTCGCGACGGTGCGGGGAATTGATCTTCCGGATCTGTCGCATGTCTTCATGCTCGGAGTCCCAGAAGGACGGGCAGGTGATGCATACCTGCACGTTGCAGGCCGGGTGGGGCGCTTTGGGAGACAAGGCAAGGTGGTCACCATCGTCGAAGAGCGCAGGGAAGAGAGCATGGGGAAGAGGGTGGTGGTGACGGATGGCCCCAGGAAGATGGCCATCCTTTTTTCACGGATCGGTATCGAACCTAGTAGACTGGAGCACTTTGACTAGTGTATGCATGACCAAACGCATGATGAAACGCGAGCCTGGAAGTTCGATCTTGCCTGCGTCACACGGCGGCGTGGCGGCTGACTGCCTCTCTTCC
>JBBPNQ010000166.1:0-28541 GCA_038090975.1 Boletellus pseudochrysenteroides
AGGTGCTGTTTTCGGAGGTCCCGCATCTGTTGATCAACGCCTTGCCACCTCGGACGCGCACGTCCAGACGTTGAAGGCGATTCCGTACCAGCCTGACCGACCGACCCGCCCCGGGTTCGGGACGCTCGGCAAGGCCGGCGTCCTCCGGACCAACTTCTTCGCAGTCAAGTTTCCAAAGGCGGCAGTCATTTATGAATACCACGTCGAGATCACTCCCAAGACCGATCTCAAGAGCATCAAAGCTCGCTTGTTCACGTTGCTTGAGCAGAGCACCCAGCCGGGCTGGCAGGAATACGTACCGTTCATTGCTCATGATGGTAGCGCCAGGCTGGTTTCGTCAAAAAAGCTGCCTCAACCACTCGATGTCTCTGTCCTCTTCCTCAAGGAGGGCCAGACAAAGCCCGGCAAACAAGACAAGACGTACTCCATCTCCATTGTCCCCACTGGGGAACTCAAGGCCAGTGAGCTCAATTCGTAAGACTTCCCATCGCACGCTCGTCTGGCGCACTAACCCGCACCGTCCTCAGCTTCATCAACGCCGACCGCAATTCCCGGGATTACGATTTCGGTCCGATCGCGGGGGCATACAACTTGGTGCTGCAGCATCATGCATCTCACAACGGTGTCCGCGTTGGAAAAAACCGTTATTTCTTTCCTTCCGGCGAACGGCCTATGGAGCTCTCTATCGGCGTCGAAGCATGGAGGGGTTTCTTCATGTCGGCGCGCCCAGTGTATAAAGAACTCATGGTCAACGTGGGCGTCTGCATGACAGCGTTCTACAAATCGGGAAACCTTGCCCAGGCCATCATGGAGTTCAATAAGCAGTCCAAGGGGGGCATGCCTCAGCGCTTTGTGCAGAAGCTCAAAGTGACCACCAAGCATTTAGGCTACACGCAGACGAAACCACTGAAGAGGATCATGTCCACGAACTCAAAGACCACTACTTTCCGATGCGACGAATTCAATACGACGATATCCGTTGAACAGTATTTCAAACGAAGTATGTATGACGACGCATGATCGAGCAGCCAGTCAGCTAACGTGTATCCCCTGCGCAGAGTATAAAATCACTTTGAAACACCCCGACTTACCTGTCGTCGATATCTCTGGTCCGAACTCCGGGCATCCTGTCTGTGTGCCACCCGAGCTATGCGAGATTCCGCCTGGCCAGCCATTCCGTGGTAAACTGGATGATCAGCAGACAACACTGATGCTCCGCTTCGCATGCAAGCGCCCTGCGGAGAACGCCCAGGCCATTCTCAATCAAGGTTTCCCTCAGCTGGGGTTGACACCGAACAACCAGAAGCTGGCCAGCTTTGGCCTTTCTATCAGTAACGACATGGCCTGCGTCCCGTTCCGGGAGCTCCCTCCTCCGAGCGTGAGCTATAGGGGCGGCAAGCCACCCAACGTGAAAGACGGGAGTTGGAACATCCTCGACGTCAAATTCCATGCTGGTGGTAGCGTAAAGTCGTGGTGGATTTTGGTGGTCACAGAGCGATATTCCGTCTTTCCCGGTGGACCTGCCGACCCTCAGCTAACCAGTCTCTGGAAGGGATTCGCTGGAAAGTGTCAACGGAGTGGGTTGGTGGGCATCAGCCCCGATAAGGCACCGCTTCTTTTGAATGTGAATCTCGTCGACCCCGCAAACGACCCTGGCAGAAAACAATCCCTGGCTAATATTAATGCAGCCATCCGAAGTAAGGGTGGCGCTGGGAAGCCATCGTTCGTGCTCGTCATTCTGTCCAAGCGCGACAATTACATCTACCCCGGCATCAAGCGTATCTGCGATGTCGAGTTGGGGATACATACTATCCACATGCTATCCAACAAAGTGCTCACGGAACCCAAGAAGCAGGATCAGTACTTCTCCAACGTCGCATTGAAGGTCAACACGAAGCTCGGAGGCGTAAATCACAAGATAGATGAGAGAAACTTGCAGTGGTTGACGAAGACAAAGGTGATGCTGGTTGGCATGGACGTCACGCACCCTGGACCTGGGAGTATCGAGGGAACGCCATCAATTGCAGCCGTGGTGGCCAGCGTAGACAACAATTTCGCCCAGTTCCCGGTCAGCATAAGGTGCCAGAAGTCGAAACAAGAAGTGCGTATTCCACCGTTCATGATGACGGTGATCGTAGCATGGCATGACCTTGGCAATTGAACAGATGATTGACGATCTCGAGGATATGATGATCGAACGCTTCAAGCGATACCAAGTGGTCAGCAAGGCCCTCCCTGAGCGCGTATACGTGTTCCGAGATGGCGTGTCCGAGGTACGTGATTGTTGATTCTTCCACTTTAGCCTGCTTTTTACTGAACGTGCGTCGCAGGGACAATTCGATACAGTCCTCAACGCAGAGCTTCCAAAGATAATCGACGCTTGCAAGAGAGTGAGCCCCAAGGGTGGCCCTCAAGGAAAGCCCTACCGACCGCAGTTGACGATCGTCATATGTGGCAAGCGCCACCACGTCCGAAACTGGCCCCCGGGTGAACTAGGCGACAGGAACGGCAATACCCGCCCGGGGACCGTGGTCGACAAGGGCATCACCGCGGTGTGCGCATTACTCCATTTATCCTCCTCCGATGCCATCTCAGGCGTGTTTTTTATATAGGTTTGACTTTGATTTTTATCTCCAAGCCCACGCCGGTCTGCAGGGCCACGTGAAACCCACGCATTACACGGTCGTGTATGACGAAAACAGGCTCGGTGCGGACGAGGTTCAGCAGGGGATCAACACGGCGAGCTACATGTATGCGCGGGCCACGAAAGCAGTCAGCCTGATACCCCCGGCATACTACGCTGATCTCGCGTGCGAGCGCGGCCGGTGCTACTTGAACGATTTCTTGGTCTCTGAGGACAAGACGACGACGGCGTCAAAGGGAAAGTCCAAGGCGGACAGGGAGGAGGAGCAGGCCAAGGTGTTCGAGGCTGCGCAGAAGGCGTGGGGCAATGGTGTTCACCCAGACTTGGCTGGTACCATGTTCTACATCTGAGTTGGATTTGGCCGACCAATGTCGATGCGCTCTGTGATGCCACGACATGCTTTGAATTTACTGTATATTTGACGTACCTCTCGACTGTAAATTATAAAGCAGCCTTGTGCGCTGTCCACATGCGAAACATTAATGTATATAAAGATACTGTTTGCCGGACGTCCAAGTAAGAAAGGATAACATAGTAGCAAACGCGAGGGGGTGCGCGACGAATATCATCAGACGGCCACTCATCTTTGGCGAACCTCAGCAACCACCCGCTTCTCTCCTCCAGGCTGCGATCCACGCCATCACGAAATACAAGCACCCTGCAGGAAGCATGCACACTCTTGCCACGATACGCCAGTCCCACCTCCTCCCGATCAATTTTCTTGTCTCCTCGCCCGCGACGCCTCTCCTCGATTTGAGCCTGTCTGGAACAGAAGACAGGTTCGTTCTCGAGCCCAAGCTTGTCGACAATGGCAAGTTGCTTGTGACCCAAATTTGAATGCTTCGTGAAACACACGTCGTCGTACCAATGACTGCCCAGCAGATATCAGGACGGGCGGTTGTCCACTGGAGAAGCGCACGTTCGAGGAGCGTGAGATTGGGATCGCTGAACGCGGCGTTCGATCCGAGGCTTCCGACAATGTCCAGCGTGAAGTGGGTGGCAGGCCAACAGATAGCCTGTAACGCGAGCAGACGGATGAGGGTGGAGAGTGGCGAATAGTATGCGCGCCAGCGGTGCAAAAGACCGGTGGTCAGTTTGAGACACTGGTGCGCGGTGAGGAGCGCCTGTCGCGCCATTAGATGATGACATGGGGGAACGAAGGGCACATACCCACAGGACGGCGATGAAATAATCACCCCTGTCTGGAGGACACCTCCGGCCCCAGAGTTCGGTCTGCTTGGCCAAGTTGTAAAAATGATCGGCAGATGAGCCATATGTAGGCGAGTAGCCGGGCGGACACCACAAGCACCAGGCATTGACCAGCACGCCGCACGTCGCGGGGACAACGGACAGGAGACGGGAGGATTCGAAGAGGAGCATGGTGACGACATTGGGTGGGACCAAAGGTTGCGAAACAGGCACGACGCGGGAAGTCGGGAGACGGTTTGGCTGGGGCAAGGGGCGTTTAGAATCCCTGGGATGGGCGGGATGGGGCTGCTCACTGGTTCGTCCGCCTCGGTTTCAGTCTCGCCGGCACCAAGCTGGTCCGGTGCTGTTGTTATCTGCGTGATCTTGGGTTTCCGCCAGCCGGACGCGTGTCCGAGAAAAGCGGACACGGTAGTCGAGGCAGAAGTGCGACGGGTATAAATTGGGCTGTCTTCTTGTTCGTCCTTGTCGGCACGGTGGGCCCCGCGGTCTGCGGTATGAAGGTGGTGCCGGGGCATGGTCGTGGCAAGGAAAAAGAAGGTGGCAGCTGCTGGTCATGGTTCATGGCACACCTGCAGGCACAACACAACTTGTACTCGGGCATTTACGTCGAAAACACGGCTCAACCGATGCTGATGCTGATTCGACACACTCCCGGTCGTCTACCACTGACACCGCCTGGCCTGGCGCGGGCCGTGCGGGCCGGCGTCATGAGCGCTGAGGTCAGACAGCGCACTCGGCGAGTCGCGCCGTATCATGCCCAAAGATAGCCCCAGCCCCCTGGACACTGCGCCTTTCTCAGATCGGGCATGTTTATGTGTCCCATTATTACATAACTGCGGTTCCCGGGGTCATTGGGAGAATTCTGGGTTTCGTTTTGCAACGCTGCCAAGTGTCCTTCGACTCGTCGCTCTCGTCCCCCCTGCTCGTCGCCGCACCCTCTCCGTCGTCGTCGCTGCTGTCCCCGACCGCATCGCCCTCGCCGTGCAAGACGTCGCCAACGACCCTTCTCTCGTTTCCGTCCCCCCCCGCCTTGGTCGTTCCCCCCAGGATTTCGCTTCCATAATATCTCTCGGTCTCGTCCTCGCTCTCCCCCGTCACCGTCGTCGTTCAATCCTAGACCCGCTTTCCTCAAATTTCGTATTTTATCTCTTCCTTCGATCCCTCGTAATGCCTCCAAGTCCATCTGACAACGTCCCCTGGTCTCCACAAACGCCGACGCCATCAAAACTACACGTGAGATCTCCGGGCCCGTCTCCCCTCCCTACCCCATTCCTCGCCAAGAGGCAGAGCACCGTTGTCTCGGACAGCTCCGCAGTGGGTGCGTCATTCCTCCACCTTGTCACGTCCCTCGCCTCCATATCTCACCCATCTCACCCCCGATCCGTTGCCAGACCAAGCAAAGTACAACTGTCAGATTTACGCCAACAACGACAATGTGACGTGCTACCCCGCGGCCGGCGACCAGGTCATTCAGCATCAATGGGCTGCAGTCGTCTGTGAGTTTCGGTGACTTTGTTTCCCTCGGTGTACCCACCCCCCCTCAGGGAACAGTCGGCGGCCGCAAATCGATCAGAACAATTTGGTCGACATATACCTTTTCAGCGGTCTCAACTTGCAGCCATTGTTCAGCAGCCTCAGTGTCCCCAACCCAAGCGGTTCCGCCGGCGAAGCCACGTTTCCTGTCAACGATACCTGGTTTGGCGACACTGGTTTAAATTGGCAGCCCAGCATGGGAAACGTATCTTATCCATATTATTGGATCATAACCGGCACGGAGGGACTCGATGGCTCGCAAACAACGAACCCTACTTTCTATGCAATACGTATGTCCCCTCAGTATACCCAATCCCTTGACACCTCTCAACTCCCCATCTATTCAGAAACAACGTACGCAGACTCGGTAGCCTCTTCCATGTCACAATCGTCTCTTTCCACCCTCTCCGTGGAGTCCACCCGCTCTGTACAGTCAACTCTTTCAACTGTCTCGACCGCATCTACTGCGTCGCTAACATCCGCCGCGTCCCTCTCATCGTCAGCTTCCCCGTCTGGTAACATTCAACAATCCAATGATAATTCCTCCTTCCCACATTGGGCAATTGCGGTTATTGTGGTGCTCGGCTTCCTTGCCATCGTTGCAGGTTGCGTCGTTGCTTGGCTGATCATGCGACGCCTACGACAACGCGAGCGACTCGCACACCGTGGCTCTATGGGTTCGTCGTCACCCATGATGGCGAATGCACAGAACCCGAACTCGCCACAGCTACCACTACTTGGCGCTGCGGTAGTCGGAGGTGGAGGGCGCGCTTCTTCAGAGCAACACAGACCCGCTTCGATTGTATCTCCCGACGGAGTCTCGGACATTTCAAGGGCACATTCCGCCGGAGATCAAGGACCCTTCTCAGGTGCTGATGCAGCGATCATGGCGGATGCATTTAGGAAGGCTTTACGAAAGCCAGATTTTGCCGCGGCAACTGTGGAAGAGCCCGAAGAAAGAAGGGAAGATGCACTGATCAATCGCGAACTGGCTGAAGAAGGCAGGGATATCCGGAGTGTTGGCTCGTCAAGAGGAGTTAGAGTGGAAACCCTGAGCGATGCTGGTGATACGGTGCAACATCACTAGCTCAGGAGTTCTTGTACGCGTTTACTTTTTATTTTATTTGCAGCTCGGTTCTCATTGTGGTCGAAACATTGTTCGGATACCTTTGGTTTGCGTTGCAGCCCCCCCCCCTCCTCCTGTTGTCGCTCTTCCCTGTGGCGTGTAGTGGTGTTGCATGTTCTCTCTGCTTCTCGCATTCTGACCCGTATAATTACACAGCTGCCACTTTTCACGCTCCCTGGTCAGTCTTTTGTTCGCAGGCTGTCCTTTTTCCATTCGCCCCGCTATTCGGTAATTACCTTGTGCTTTCCTGTGCGGACCATGCCCTTCCGAGTTTATCCAAACAACCACCTTCCACTTCCAAGTAGCCTGTCTACGCGCAAGCCCTCGTGGCTTATCCGTTCATTGCCAATCAGCCAAGCAACCACCCGATTTATACTTGCTGGACGCTTTATTCCCCATGCCGTCAACGTTGCACGTGCACACCGGTTCCACCCCCCCTCAGATCCTCCACACCCCCCTGCTGGAGGACACCCACGCTCGCTTATCAACTACCTACCTAGTCATCAATCAGCCCGAGCTTACTACTATGTATTGCGTGTGGACACGTACGCTGGACGGACGGCTGATCCTCGGGGGAGACGGACACCAGTGAACGTTGTTTTCATTTTCTTTCTGCTGACTTTTTTTTTTTCTTTTCTTTTTTTTTTTTGGTTCTTTTGTCTTTCGCATACCGTGAGACACAGGGATATACAATACGACAGCGTAGCAGTTTTGTTTTCTAATGACGATGACGCCAAGTACATTCGAACATTGAGGACTGTCTGGGGGGGTGCACCGGGGCCATCGATGAAGAACGGGTGTCTGCGAACGGAGTGCCCCGTGGCAACTTCGGACCTAGCCCGCATCTCACCTCTCTAGTCGCGCAGGGCCAATGGGTGAGCGGAAACATCAATGGAATAAACGATGGTTCTGATGGGCCAAACATGCAGCGCTTTTTCCTTATCCCCAGAAAGAACAAGAATGAACGCGGGACAGGGCTCCATGTCAATGTCCTTTTGTATTGCCCCTCTAATAGCGCTTCCAATCCCCGTTCAAGTGAATCCGTGCTACCAACACATCAAAAGGCAGTGAACGTGTCCCGGCAGCAAGCAACGTATATATAGGTTAATGCGGGTGCGATTGCAAGGAATAAATTAAATAGACAGACATGTCGTCCCTTGATAGTGCACAGCGAGTAAATTAAGCTTGGCAGTTCTCGTCTAATGGGGCGTGGCCAGGTGGTATGGGAGCAAGCAACAAGGGGCTCATCTTGCCGAGGACAAGTGGCGCATGAGGAGTTCATATCTAAATCTGGCGTCAGCGCGCAGCCACGATGGATCGGATCACGCACGATAGTAGAGTCACCGCGCTGTTTGGCACCGTACGGAATAGGTTTATAGACAGCCCTTTGTACAGGCCACTCCAGCCCTCCTTTTGGATGATCTTGCGGGTGAT
Source organism: Boletellus pseudochrysenteroides (assembly GCA_038090975.1). Taxonomy (NCBI): domain Eukaryota; kingdom Fungi; phylum Basidiomycota; class Agaricomycetes; order Boletales; family Boletaceae; genus Boletellus; species Boletellus pseudochrysenteroides. The sequence goes on from JBBPNQ010000166.1 coordinate 7,947, forward strand.
GTAGAGGATACTCCGTCTCGTGTGCGCCTTGATCATGCCGTCTGACGACAGATCCTCCGCGATGGGTAGTCGGAGTGTCTGGAGGCGTGTACGTACAACTTCATGGGGGTATGTGGCGACCGAGGCCGTCATTTTGGCTATCGCGGAGCAGAGAAGGATGGTGCCGCTGCGCAGGGGAGCCGTCGAGTCGCCCTCTGTGAACGCGATTAGTCATCTCGATGACTGGACTACGTCGGAAGGAAGACGACGCACGTGCCCACAGTTTGAGCTGCTCGTAGAGCGGAAACTGGACGGCGACGTGAGCGATGCCAAAGAGACTGGGCAGCAAGCCGCGGTAGAATGCGCGAATGCCCTCGGCGCGGTAGATGGTGAGGGCGGCGTCAAACGTGTGTCTGTACCTCACTTCATGTCGGGACTGTGTCTGATGGTCGTCAGGACATTCATGAGCATGCGGGATCAGGATGACGGCAAAAGGGATGATGGAATACCATGAAGCGGGTCTTGATGACCCAGAGTGGGTTCGTGCATGTTGTGCTGGTCGCGCCGGCGACCATGGCGGACAGGATGTGGAGCGTCCAGGGATGGTCTCGCATGACGGGTTGGTAGCCCTTTGGCTGGGCTGCAGGGTAAATTCTTCCGGACGGAACGGGCACTCCGAGGGGAGGTTCGCCGAAGCGCCGTTTGATGCCATCATAGACGGCAAAGTATATTGCCCAGGTGGGAAGGTACCCGAGGATGGTTGGACCTAGACCTCGATACAGGCCTCGAACGCCATCGTGTCTGAGTGTAGTCTTGACGATGTCTGACGTGGGAGAGCGTGAACAAGTCATGTAGCAGACGGAAATGGCGCGGTGGTGCGTACGGACCAAGGACGCCCTGGTAGCCTGGTTGGCCTTGGACTGCTCGCTGTGCCTGCAGTTTGGTTTTGACGACGTCCAGTGGACAGGTAGCTATGCTGGCGACGAGACCGCCTCCAGCCCCGGCTGAGGACGGTGGTGGGTGGTTAGTGGGGGCGGGGCGGGGAGGAGGGAGAGAGGTGCTCACCGATCATGCTGTTTGCAGTACCATTCTTCTCGTCTCGTGGCATCGCACTTCCCCGCAAAGCGGGGTTGGCTGCGTTGTTGGATGCTTGCGAACGCGCATAGCCGGGTGTGTGACTCGCCCCGGCTCTCCCCGGGCGATATCGCAATCGGATCATATCATCAGCCGTCTCTCTCCTCGCCACCATGGTCCGCGTCCTCCTCAACGACACCGTCCTCGCAGAGTCCGACGCCCCCGTCATTCTCGAGGGCAACTACTACTTCCCGCCAGACAGCGTGCGCAAGGCCAGCCTCTCAGGCTCAACCACATCGTGAGCACACTGATCATGGGACGATCGCGTCCTCAACGTCTCCCCAGGACCGTCTGCCCGTGGAAGGGGTATTGTTGCGCACATGCGTTGACACGGATGGTGTTCGCTTACGATCCTGGTAATCCATAGTACCGCCTCGTATTATTCCGCCGATGTCGACGGAAAGGGTGCAGCGGACATCGCATGGCGAGTTGCCATCCGGACGTCCTCCGTGCCTGATGCTTACGCCTGATGGCAGGTATTATGCCGACCCCAAAAGCAAGGCAGCCCACATCAAGGATCACGTCGCGTTCTACAAGGTGAGTGCGGGCACGCGTCGCTCAGACCGAGACTGATCATCCCAAAAGAACAAGGTTGTCATCCAAGATTAATCCTCGTCGTTTTGTAAGATGGTGATGAGCTTCAGTTTATGTACCAATGACTGCCTTGTCCCCTACTTCTGTTGACCCACTCCGATTTGGTGCTCTAATAGAAGGGCGTGAAAAGAAGAAGCGACTGGCCGTGTGTATTGGCCACGGTACCGTATCGGGGAGACAGCCCGGCAAATTTAAACAGCACGCGTGGGATGCGCTTGGCGGCGAAAACAACTCTTGGCCGTGCCTCTCGAAATGCGGTTCAACACCCTTCGAGAACTCGCCCCTCCGTTGTCTGTCTTCCCGCAGCTCGACGCACGCGCCTGCTGATCTCGTGTTTCAACCTCCGCGAAAACAAGTGGCCACGAGACACCAAAAGTGATGCCGGGTGGCGCGCTAGCCGATGTGTCTTTGGGCCAATCTCGAGATCAATGCCTTGCTATAGAACGTGAACCTTTCTGGTCCCTGTACTTGGCGTCCGAGCTCCGTGTCCCCGGGGTTAGCGATGCAGAGCGGCGGGTGCACATGCCATGGGACACATGGGTCGGATCGACCTCGCGCCTCGGTACACCGCCGAACTGACGATTGTATAGAATATACGGCCAGAGTGCTCTGGCGGGAGAACGTTGCCTCGACGAACGCATCTAGTTCGGTATGGCTGGTTTACCATAGATCTAGTATACCTCCGCGGATGGACGGCATTTCCATGTAAAAGCTGTGCCAATCATGTCCCTCGTTTTCCGGTTACGGGCTCGGACCTGAGATGAAGCGACGGGACATGTCAACTCACCTGAAACGAAAGGGTTCGTTCCTGGGACGGTTCCAAACTCTGGACATGGCACATTCCGAGTGTCTCTCTTCTGACAGTGATTTTGGGAGACCACCTTTTTGAAAGTTGTACGGTGCCACAGAGATGGTTTACTCGCCAATGCAGACGCCATCCGGGTACAGTGCAGTGTCAGGAGGACAGCGGTGGCGGTGCACCCTTACCAAGTCTGCCCTGCTTCTGACTCGGCGGCGGACGACCAGATGCGCGAGAGGGTAAGCTCTACGGAATGAGTGCATACCCCTGCGAGCCACTCTCTCACCCCGCTGCATGTCGTCTTGTTACCAACACTGCGCCCAAGGAGAGGTGGGATAGGATTGAAGGAAGTCGTTCGCCATATCAAAGAGATGGTCACCGACCTCCACGATAAGTGCAAGCCTTTTGCTCTCCCTTTGAAGCTGCGCTGCGGAACGTCTGGGTGAATACTGTCTCCTAGTTTGTGTTTGATATGGACAAGGTAGAGAATGGTACTTTTATGTTTGCAAGTCATCGGCAATGATTGCATGTACTGGATCTGGATGTAAGGCGGGAGTAACAAACAAAGTACAAATAACGCGACACGTCCCTCTCCTCGTCCACCATGTCCCAGCTCCAACTCTCAGCAGGCATCTGTGCACGCCTCAGCGAAGCCTCTCCAGCCGAGATTGACGACCTCGGCTCGGGCTACACTGTCCAATTGCTCTCCATCAAAAAGGTAAACCAGACGACGGGCACCGCGCCCATCGACAGGTACCGCATCATCCTTTCAGATGGCGTCTACTTTGTCCAGGCCATGCTTGCGACCCAGCTCAACGACCTCGTTGCCCGCGGAGACATCGTCAAGAACACCATCGTGGTCGTTGACAAACTCACGTGCAACTTCGTACAAGATAAGAGGTCGGCCATTTCTCATGCCACTCCCCACGACCACCCTCAATCTTTTTCTAGACTTATCATCATCCTTGATTTTCACGTCGTCTCCAGAGACGAAGAAAAAATTGGCAATCCAGTCGCAGCTCCAACCTCATCCGGTGCTCATACTAACACAGCCGTCGACACTCTGGACGCGTCCACGAACGCTACTCCCCAGACCTTTGTTTCCTCCAGCCGACCCACTGCAACCCACTCTGGTGCCAGTGCTAGGCAGGGCAGATCGATATATCCGATCGAAGGCCTCAGCCCTTACCAGAACAATTGGACCGTCAAGGCTCGTGTCACTCAGAAATCCGATATCAAAACCTGGTCCAATCAACGTGGAGAGGGAAAGCTCTTCAATGCGACTTTAATGGATGAGACGGGCGAAATCCGTGCAACGGCTTTCAACGCGGTTGTGGACGAGCTTTACGACAAGCTGGAGGAAGGCAAGGTCTACTACATTTCCAAGGGTCGGGTCAACCTTGCCAAGAAAAAGTTTTCCAACGTTCAAAACGACTATGAGATGAATTTCGAAAAGAACACGGTCATTGAAGAGGTTGGTCATTTGACCCATAATAGGATTTCGCTTGACAAGTCGACGTGGTAGTGTGTCGATGCAAGCAATCTACCAATGATTCGATACAACTTTATCCCGCTGGCATCCCTGGAAGACTTGTCGAAAGATTCGACTTGTGGTACGTAAACCTAGCGAACAAGTTTGTACATATGACTGAACAAAGTCAGATGTCATTGCCATCGTCAAGGAAGTTGGTCCTCTTGGGGAAGTCACCTCCAAAGCAACCAACAAATCAGTGAGCGTCGCCTTGTGGATCATTCTATCGTCTAACCATCATTTATAGGTGGCGAAACGTGACCTTACCATCGTTGACAAGTCGCTCTACTCTGTCAGGATGACGATCTGGGGGCGACAGGCGGAGACCTTTGCGGCCGATGACTTCCCCGTCGTCGCTTTCAAAGGTGTCAAAGTCGGCGATTTTGGAGGTATGCCGGAAGCTCTTTTTATTATGTTTTGCTAAATCCCGAGCCAGGACGGAACCTTTCAATGCTGTCCTCGAGCTACATGACGGTTTCACCTGACATTGAGGAGGCCCATTTACTCCGTGGTTGGTACGATGGCATCGGTGCCGAGAAGGCCTTCCAATCCCACTCAAACATTGCCTCGTCTGGTGGATCATCGTTTGGTGGCTTTAATCGCAATGAAATGCGTCACCTGAGCGATGTCAAAGAATCACTGCTCGGCATGTCTGACAAGGCAGAGTTCTTCTCTGTCCGTGCCACGATAATGCACATTAAAAGTGAAAGCGTTGCCTACCCTGCCTGTCCGACGCAAGGCTGCAACAAGAAAGTCACTGACATTGGCAGTGGCTGGCGCTGTGAAAAATGTGACAAGACGTTCGAGCGCCCGGAATACCGGTATGACCCGTACGCTCGGTGGACGTCTGCGACTCCTGACTCATTTGACCAGATATATCATGTCCATGGCGGTGGCGGATTGGTCAGGCCAAGTGTGGTTGCAAGGGTTCAACGACGCCGGTCTTGCAGTGTTCGGGAAAACTGCTGATGAGGTCATGGAGATCAAGGTAGGCACCACGCACTCGTGTGCGCGGTCGGTCACTCACCAAAGTCGTGTCAAGGAGCGTAACGAGTCCGAGTATAGCGCTCTCATGGCACACTCGGCCGGAAAGACCTTCAATTTCAGCTGCCGTGCCAAACAAGATACTTACAACGTCAGTAGACACGCCTTTCAGCTTTAGGGTGGCATTCATCTTTCGCATAGGATCAAACGCGCGTGAGATATGGCATCTCGAAGATCAGCCCGCTAGACTACTATGAAGAGGCGAAACATCTTTGTGACCTCCTCAAGCAATCAGACTGGGCGATGTGAATTCCGCTGGCAAAGTTTGGGTAGGTATACAACTGTAATCTGTTGTACCTTGTACATGACTGTATAATACTTGAAATTGAAAGCTTGACGGGTTGCGTTGTACTAGACGCAGAGTGCGTCTACTTTTGAATCGGCAGGAAGCACGAGATGGCAAAGCTGTCGGCTGGATGTCCCACCACGACCGCACTACAAGCAACCTACCTCGAGTAAGGAAGTCGACAGTACCAATCGCAACCCGCAGCTATGACGTGGAACTTGCAGTGGCGCCAGCATAGCCAGAGCCCTTTGGCATCTTCTTATCCCCAGTCGCCAACTGCTCCAGATCCGCAGCCTTGAAGTAATGTGGTGCGACTAGAGACGAGCCATGTCGAGTAAGCCCAAAACCTGGACAGGCGGCAAAACACGATTACTCGCCTTCCATTAGCCACGAGGGTTTAATCTCCATCACCTGCCTATCGGACCAGCGTTTCAGCATGTAGCCCGAAGCCAAGTATCAGACTCACCTCATGTACGACTTGGACGTCATCACGAGCTCGTAATACAGCATCGCCCTCACGGGTGGTTGGTGTTGGAATAGACTCGAAGACGGATGGATGTACACCGTATGGTTGGTTTTGAGCGTCCGATACGAATCGCCGCTCTTCTGCAGTTGCGCCTGCAACGAGTACGCAAAACCGGTATAAGCCTTCCCCGAACACGACCTTGCGTGCACAAAAAAAAAAGGAAAACACACCGTGTTATAAAAGTAGCCAGAAGTAATCGCCTTTTGGATAGGCGTGATATCGTTCGAATTGGGGTTACTTCTCACGATCACTTCGACGCGCTCGCACAGACCCGCGAGCTGGTCTCTGATATCCCGAGCGCGACTGAGACTCTTAAACTGCAAGAACTGCTCGTAGCAAAACTGCTGTGAATAGTTCGTGTCCGCCCATTGCTCCCAGACGTTCAGCAGGGTGAAGTGGTCACCCCCGGCGCGAACAAAGTTCTGCCGGGCTTGGTCAGCATGGAGTTTCTTGTCCTTGGGGCGGTAAAAGAGGGAAGAGGATTCCGACAACATCGATATGATTGTTAGGACCTGTCAAAGTCTCAGCATTCTGCTTTTACGACAAGGCGACGAAAAAAAAAAGAGCTCACCTCGTCTGTGCAGACATACTTTTCACTCTCGATGATCGCCTTGCTAAGCATGGGATCCACTGGGAACTCTGCCATGCGCCTTCCGAGTTTCGTCAACTCCCCTCTGTCGTTCAGCGCCCCCAGCGCATATAGCAATTCAAGTGCACGGATGAGCGTCTCGCCAGGAGGTGGGTCCATGAACTCGAACTCCATGAAGTTATTGATTCCCAAAGACTTGAGCATAAGGACGGTCATACCGAGATTCGTGCGTTGGATTTCCGGTATGGTATTTTCTTCCAGTTCGTTTGCAAAGGCCCATTTCGTGTAGAGCCGGAAGGCTTTGCCTGGTCCTACGCGTCCGGCGCGTCCGGCGCGCTGATTTGCAGAAGCCCTCGAACACTAGAGGACAAAGTCAGTACGATGGACGATAGCCCGAGTAAACTATTAAACGCACGGGTACGACAACAAGCGAGCTCATACCCGTTCTCGGGTTATATACGTTTTGCTTCACGAATCCCGGATCGATCACAAACACGACTCCTTCGATCGTGATGCTCGTCTCTGCAATGTTAGTGGCCAGGACGACCTTGCGAGCACCTGGGGGTGTAGGCTCGAAGATCTTTGCTTGCATGTCGGACGGCAGATTCGCATAGATGGGGCAGACAATCAGCTCGGCAATCTTGTTTCCGAGCGTGCGTGCCGTTTCCTGGAGGTTCTCCTGAGCAGCTTCGATTTCGTCTTGACCCTAAATGTCGAGCGTGTCAAAGATTTGGTGAATCGCCAAAGAAATAGCTCAGCCTCACGGTGAAGAAAACTAGGATGTCACCTTTCGGCTGGGTCGTGTGGATCTGGAAGACGGTGGTGATGGCAGCATGGAGGTAGTTGGCTTCCGGTTGAGGAGTATAATGAATATCCACCGGATATCGGCGTCCAGGGACTGGAAAGCGCGAATGTAAACCCCCTCATATAGAGTCAAGCGGAGACCCACTTACCGTAGAATACAGGCGCACCATCGAAATATTCGCTGAACTTTTCGGCGTCCATTGTAGCACTTGAAATCAACAGCCGAAGTTCGGGTCTAAACCTTGCGATATCCTATTTGTATGCCGATCAGCCTACGGAATACAACAACCGGCGTGGCTGCCGCACCTTGACGAGAGCAAACAAAATATCCGTACTAAGTGTCCTCTCATGCGCTTCGTCAATTATCAGTGCCGAGTATCCTGCAAGATCTGGTTCTGTCAAGAACTCCCTCAAGAGCATACCGTCCGTCATGTATTTGAGCACCGTTTTGTCGCTCGTGCAATCCTCGAACCGGATAGAATAACCAACCTCATAGCCAACTTTGGTCCCCATTTCCTCTGCAACACGTGCAGCAACAGACATTGCAGCTACGCGTCGAGGTTGTGTGCATCCAATCTTTAGACCACCGGCTGTGTAGCCAGCTTCGTGAAGGTATTGCGGCAGTTGTGTCGTCTTTCCAGAACCGGTTTCAGCCACGACGATGAGAACTTGATGCTGTTTAATCGCATCAAGAAGTTCCTCGCGATAAGTATAGATTGGGAGAGACTTGCGAGTCTCTTCAATCGTTTTGACTGCAACAAATAATGAGGATGAGCCCAGACGAGAAATAATAATACGTACTTCGCTGCTCAGCTTCTTCAATTTGTCGTTGAAGAAGCTTGTCCTTCTCGCTCATCGTGCCTTCCCCTTTCAAGGTCTGGTCCATGACGAATTTAATCGTCTGACTCTCGTCGAAGACGTACTCGTAATTATCCACAACTTCCCGTCTGTCCATCGCGCCGGTTTTGAAAGTACTGTGCTTCGTCTGACTGGCCTCCCACTGGTCGACGTCGGTCACGAATTGGTCATCCTTACGCTTGGCTTCTTCATATCGCTGGTACAGGACATTTTCTTTCTTCTTTTTATCGATTTTGCCCTGTTCCGTGAAGTAGTCCTCGGGGAGCTGATAGCCTTCCCACTTGTCATTTATCTTGAGGCGCTCCTCGACAAGTCTCAAGAGCTCTTTTTTTCGTTCCAATTCCTGTTGTTCTCGCTTGGAAATTTTCATACCAACAAAGAGAGCTTCGTCGTCGGCAATCTCTCTGCGTAAGAGTTCGATCTGTTGAATTTCGCGCTTTGTGAGATACTCCTGACGGGAGTGGATGCGGAGAGATGGAAGTGCTTGGGAACGTGCTTCCCCATCGTCGGCGAGTTGTCGACGGAGAGCAGCATCAGCAGCGCCAGGACCTGACGCACGGGAAGAACGATCTTCGATGAGCTTCTTCGTTTTCTCCATGTCGCGCTGGCGTACGCGTTCGGCGAATTCATCCCTGGATTTCAAGTCCTCTATACGCTCTCTCTCTTTGCGAGCTTCCGTATCCTCGATCTCGGGAGTATCTAGCTGCGCGTCATCTGGGGGAGTGCGAGAGCGGGACCGGGATGCGACTGCGTCCGTTTTATGTCGCTTGCGTGCCGAGTCTTCTTCATCGCTCTCCCATTCTTTGCTATCGAGCTCCCGCTTGCGAAGGCGCCGCTCCTGTTTCTCCTTCCCCGCGCGTTTACTTGGTTTGTCCACCAAGTCGACGACACCCATCCTGGAGTCATCTTCTTCGAGCAGAAAGCCATATTTCTTGGCGGTGAGCTCACGAGCCTCTCGTTCGGCTTGTTTGCGGGCGCTTTCATCGACGGTCACCTTTTGCTTGTGTTTCGATTTCCGAGGAGCGCGCTGAAAGAGCTCGGCGACGAATGCATGCGCGTCGGAGGTGTTTGGGAGACCAGATGCGGTGAGGGAGGCGAAGAGGGCTTCAGGAGACTTTGAAGACGAGGCTGGCAACAAAGATGAGACGAGGCGACTCGTGACAGTGCGAGACAGACCTGATGCAGTGACGAAGTCGATGACACTTCGCTCCGCAAGACCAAAAAACTGCAGCAAGGATGAGCATAGCAGCATCGCCCCCTACCAGGACACGTACCTTGATACAATTGTCGCTCACAAATTTGTGGGTGGGGTCGCCCGACATGGGTGTGCTGGGATGAGCTAATATCGACCACGCCATGTCTTACACCACCTTGCTGAGCCATCTCCACAGACCATCCTCCGCGTCCCCGCCGCCGTTGTCGACGCTCCAGGCGCTCATTGTCCACCATCTCGCCCAGCTGACGCCGTCACCGACACCACTCGCTGCTGCGATCGTCAGCAGCCCTCTCCTCCGCCCATTCTCCTTCGCCAAGCTCGACGCGCTCAGTACCTCCTTCCGGCATGCCGTCCATGCAAAATTCAGACTCTTGAAGCAAGAGTCAAGCAATATGTTCTCATTAAGTCTGAACAGGCGGTTGGCGAACTGGTCGGCGTCCTTGCTCAAGGGGTTCGAAGGCGGTCATGCGATCACACGTCTTACATGTTGCAGCGGGCTCCTCCTCGGGCTCGAGGACATACTCCCAAAGTTACCCGTAAACCAACCAAACGTAAAATCCAACGTAGAGGACGAATTGATCCTCGCGTTCGCAGACGTCATCGACCTCTTCATTTCGTCCGATTCTTGGGGCAAGCAATTCCAACCCATTGCCGAGGCGGGAGGTGCGCCTATATTCGCCTCTTGAGTCGGTATTTGTGCTAAGCCTGCACGCAGAGGATGCCCTTACACTCTCTCTGATTATTTCGTCCCAAGCTCTACTCGTCGTTCCACCGGAAAAGTTCGTCGCGCTGCCGTTACAAGTGCGTGCTGCTATATCGATGCCCACTGGCTCGCTAATCTACGCTAGCAAATGCTGAGTATCGTGGTCCAAGCCATAACACAAGCATTTGTGCGCGGTGCTTTCATATCCACGTTTTCCTCGCATCGAGAATTTAACCCAGAATTCAGTGTATCCATCGAGGTGAGTCAGATGCAGAAACAGATCCCCCATGTGTTTTTGAACCATGTTTGCTAGTCGGATGCGCCTGTTCATAAGGAAATTGATGCTATAGCATCCTCTCATGCCATGGTCCACATGGGTTCTCTCTCGAAACTATGCTCGAGAAGCGTCTCATTATATGTGGACTATCGTCCCAAACTGGCCCTTCCCCCGGTCCACGAGACATTTCGTGCCCTAGAAGCCATGGCAAGGAAGGTCGAGGCTGGATGGTTGAACAGTGGTTTAGCCGACGCCAAAGAGGAGTCGATAGGTGGGCATTCTTTCTGACCGAGTGTATGCTGTCTCAGGCCCCAGTAGCCCCTGGGACCCGACTACTCACTACGTCCTTCTGGACAATTCTCAAGACCCTCCTATTTTGTACCATCATGATAACGGAGGCAGGCCTTTCAGCGTCAGTCTACATCCCACCAGCGTTCAGCCACTCATCGTCAGCGCTTGCGCTTATCACGCTACGCACCTTTTCTCATTTGGCTTTTGTGATCGAGAAATTCGGTGGTGCCGGCCACGGTGCCTTTTCAGAACTTAAGCGGGGCTTCTATCTTGCTCTCGATGTCCTTGCAAGCAGTGCGGACGAAAGTGAACAGTTTGTCAAGGGATTGTGCGACGAGATATGGTCCAGCGGATCTGTGTCGACGCACCCAGTACAACATGCAAAGAGGGCCTTTGCTTTGAGTGCGATCGAGCAGCTGGTTCCCGTTCTGAGCCCGATAACCATTCGGACAATTGTACTGCCTTTTTGTTCTCCGTGAGCTGAACCACCCAAGTCTGCAGGCGATCATTAATAACCATTCGTCAGGCATCTGTCGGATTATACACACCGTGGTGAATTTGAATCGGCTCACAGCGTTGTACTGGCCATCCTTTCGTCGCACTCAAAGCAGGCTGTCAAAACTACGACACTGCGTCCGGATGATCCTCTCGTGTTGGATTCTGCATTCACTGAGAAAATGGTCCCATTCTATCTTGGGTGCCTGCTCGAGGTAGCTGTCGCTTTTCATTCATGTCATAGCATCAATCTGATCGTTGCATAGAACTCTTTGGATGGGAGATTGAGTGTGAGACAATTGTGCCTCGCATTTGCCATTCTGGTCAAGAGCGCGTCTCTCACTCGGGATGTTGCGCTTCCATGGCTATGTATCAGCTCGATCCTTGCTACGTGCAAAGAATTGTCGCAAGACGTCGACCGACTACACCGGTTGCATCTAGCTCTGATATCAAGTTTACCCTCCCTCCCTCTCGCGTTACTGCCACAAGCATTGTCAGCAGTGAAGGACGTCATTGACGGTACGCCCAACGATGCGAGCCGCAAAGAACTCGTGGAAGCACTATTCCAAGAGATCATTGAAAATATCGGGGACGCAGAAAAGGAATATGCTGTGCATTGGTGGAACGAACAGCGTGCGGAATGGTCTGTTACAGGGTTGGATCGTGCAGTGCATGATGGCGAGCACTCGGGAACAAGAGCACCGGAAACCGTGCCACGGTTGTAATGTTACAGCATACTTGGTCCCCGTGTCGAGTACGTCAAACAATGTTCCAATTTTCTCACGCTGAGGCCAAGGCAGCATATTTGTAAACTCAGGAATTGCCGACTCCACGTCGGCACGTTGTATTACGAGTGGAGGCAGGCGTCACTATGAGACGTGGTCGAGCAATACTTAACAAGTTAATGGGCATAGCGGTACGATGAGACCATATGAGAGAATCCAGCCAGCACGGCTATTTTCTCTTTGAAATGTGCCCATCAAAGAGAAGCGCGCTGGACCTCAGGCCCGAGTCACGTGAATCACGTGAAGCGGAAAATACTTCATTATGACACTCCGGGTGACACTGCATGCACACCTATCGTTAACCTATGGGATTCTTACCTACATGGATTGCGTATTTGTGTTGTCGTTCTGGCGAAGAGAAGGCGCTACCGATTTGGTCTCTCCAATCACCGCTCGCTGATATTCCGAAATATCACTCTTTTTGGTGATTGTTTGTTCTTGTTTAGAATGTGCAGATACAATGTATACTGCCTTGCTGATCGGTGTGACGGCAGCGGACGATACCGGCATCACCATATGAACCGAATAGTGGCGAGTCGAAAACTGCGGGTTATAAGTTCGGGTTCAGCGTCTTTTCTCTTTGTGTCTCCCAGCTTTCGTCCATGGCCGAACTCCTCTCTCCTGCAGGCGTGCTCCCCCGCATCCCAGACAATTTGACTGTCGTACAGTTTATTCTAGACTCACAACATCCCTCCAGGCCTATCCGCAAACATGGCATACCCTGGTTCATCGAAGATCACACGGGACGAACGGTCGGTTACGAGGAGGTAAGGTCCCATTGGTGTTGACATGTTCAAGATTGTGTTGTTCGACTTACACCACCCGCTACACAGATACGTGCACGAGTTTTCGGTTTGGCCAACGGGCTGAAGCACAGATATGGCATTAGTATGTCCATTATCCTTGGTTCTCGCATCAGTGTTGACCCCCTGTCTAGAGGAAGATGATGTCGGTGAGTATGGAATGTGAACTGTCATTAATTGACAAGTTCGCTCAACGTCCGCACAAGTCTTAATATTCAGTCCGAACCACCTCGGTGCGCCGTTTCATGCCAATCTCGACTGCTATCTCTGACGCCCGAACAGACTACCTTGTTACCGTTTGGGCAGCTCACAGACTCGGGGCTATCATGTCGTGCGTGTCATTCCGCCCGTTTACCCGCGGAGGCTAAGGATGGCACTGCATGGCAGTGGAGCGAATCCGCTCTATACCCCCGACGAGCTTACATATCAAATACAGGCAACCAAGGCCTCTGTCATCATCGCTCACCCCGAGTCATTGCCTGTAGCCCTCTCTGCTGCTCAAGCGAACAATATGCCAGCGGAGCGTGTCATTCTCCTAAACGTAGATGGTCATTCGTATGGTGCACAAACCACGATTCAGAACATCATCGACGAGGGTCTTGCCAGCACATCGACTTTTCAGGAACGCGTGTTACGGCCCGGTGAGGCAAAGACTAAAGTGGCGTTCCTTAATTTCTCCAGTGGCACAACGGGCAGACCAAAGGTCTGGATTCTGCAATGTCGATGTCAAGCTTGCTGGTTAGCTGACTTACATATTAGGCTGTTGCAATACCCCATTATGCACCAATAGCCAACATCATACAGCTCGCTACTCATTTTAGACTAAACGACCCCAACCGGAAAGTCCAACGATTTAGACCCGGTGATATCTGCTTGGCTGGTGGGTGCTTATTTGACGACTCTCCGCAATGTAGCGACTAACTCTTGTACAGTTGTTCCATTGTATCGTACGTGATATTTCTGATTGCATGCCCACTTGACTATAATGTGCCTGGCTAGACATATATGGCCTGCTTTACAATGTCAGATTATTGTTATTACTCTACTGCCGCCACGGAGATTGCTGACCTGTCATTCATAGACTCACTTCAGTTTTTTCTGCGGCGTTCGTAAATTTTTGTCTCACGGCATTCCAGCCAGGCTGATGACAGAAATAGATGTCTATCGTTCTCAGCACCACCAAGTTCAACTTTGTGGGTTTCATGAAAAGCATTGTGAAACACCGGATTACGCATCTCATGTGCGTTTGTGGTCTCGGTTGTATACTAGGACATTTTCCTCACTCCATTTTTAGGGTTGTACCCCCTCAAGTTGTACTCCTCTGCAAGGTACGCACTCACCATGAAGTTCCATCTGTGACCCGTTTCGATTGACATACGCGAGGAATAGCATGCGGCTGTCAAGGATTACGATTTTAGTCATGTCAGATACTTGACTTGTGGTGCAGCTCCGCTCTCGAGAGAGTTGATGGAGCGACTAAACCAGATCTTCCCAAACGCATCCATGGGACAGAGTTATGGTTCGATCTCCCTTTGAGTATATTGCTCCTACCGTACTCATCCCTACACTCCAGGGCTCACGGAAGCTTCTACTGTTATCACCTCTTGGTCCCTTGAGAATGAGTGCGACCTGAGTGGCAGTGCCGGGCAAATTATCCCTGGGATTACTGCTAGAGTTGAGAAACCCGATGGGACCCTTGCAGAATTCGACGAACCCGGAGAACTGGTGGTGCGCACGCCCTCCCTGGCGTTGGGGTACGCTGGAAATCCAGAAGCGTACGTAGTCGGATCTCTTCCGGTCAGTCTAACTTGATGCGAACTTCCGAGCAGCACGAAGCAAACCTTTGTAGAGGGGTAAGGACATCATATCATGGGGTATCAACGTGGCTGACGACTCACTAGATGGCTTCGTACCGGTGACGAAGTTAAAATGAATAGAAAAGGAGAGATTTTTGTTCTCGATCGCATCAAAGTCAGATTGGTTATCATTTCCTTGGGCTATTTCTTACTGTGTTTAACAGGAAATGCTGAAAGTGCGAGGATTCCAAGTTGCGCCAGCTGAACTAGAAGGCTGCATTCTTGAGCACCCGGATGTCTCGGACACCTGTGTCGTAGGCGTCCCTGACGAATACAGTGGAGAACTGCCGTTCGCTTTCGTCGTCTTACGATCAGATGCCTCAAAGCGGATACAGGATGACCCGGGAGCGGCGGAACAGATCAAGCGGTCAATTATGAAGGTTGGAATTTTGTTTCCGATGATGAGTTGCCATCGCTGACCTTGAGGCTTCTTGGCCAGCACGTCGCGGACAACAAAGTCGGATACAAGAAGTTGGCTGGAGGGGTCGAGATTATCGATGCCATTCCCAAGAATCCGAGTGGGAAGTTGCTTAGGCGCGTGCTGAGAGACCAGGCCCGGAGCTTGAGATTGCGGCCGGTTGCGTCGAAACTTTGATTTCTGCGGCCGTTTCATTAATCTTATGACGGAAATCCAACCTGTGCTGTCGTGCAATAATATGCTAGAACCGAGATGCGTCGTGCTGTAGATTCTTTCAGTGAGTGTGGCAAGTCGGATTGAGAGCAATTGAAACGTTTCGCTGTCAAGTCGGACTCTTTTCGCTCCATAAAACATGACGCATGTCTTACCTGCCAATGGGTGAGCGTGTACGTGATTGAATTAGCTCAAATTTGAATAAATACCTCCATGACAGTTCCCCGCTACTGTGTCTTCTCCTTGACCTTTATTCTCCAGGATGCTCGAGATATCTGGCGGTTCCATTGACTGTTCCGTTCCAGATGACCTGACTATCCCGCAGTTTTTCCTGGATTCGCACCACCCGCTGCGGCCCGCCCGCAAGGCTGGCGTCCCGTGGTTGATCGAAGATGCGACTGGGAGACCCATTGATTTTGAGGAGGTACGTGGTGGATCCTGCGTGGTATTGGCGATGTCAACAAAAGTATCAGCTGCGCACTCGAACGTTCGGGCTCGCAAATGCGCTCAAGGCACGGTACGGGATCGGTGAGTGGCAAGTGTGCTGTTGTCTCTGTTCTGCAATCTCACGTCGTACGGTGACACACCACGCAGAGGAGAATGACGTCGGTATGTGTCCATCGCTCGTTTGTTCGCGCGTGCTGAGTATGTGTGCCAGTGGTTTTATTCAGCCCGAACCATGTTGGTGTGTCCTCGTCCTTTGATCGGAAATATGGACATGCGTTGAAGCTTTTCTGTCCCTTAGACTGGCCACCAGCGATGTGGGCGTCGCATCGACTCGGTGCCATCGTCTCGTCAGTCGTGTCTTCTTGCCTTCTCTTTTTTTTACCCCCAACTTCACGTGTGACTATGCATACAACAGAGGCGCGAACCCTGGATACACTGCCGACGAACTGCTATACCAAATACAGGCCACGAGTGCGACCCTCGTCATTACCCACCCACAGTCGTTGAGCACCGCCGTCTCCGCCGCACGCCGAGCCGGTATCCCAGAATCGCGCGTCCTGGTGTTTGACGGGGCTCGAGGAAGTACCTATACCCACACCCACACGACCGTGGACGCACTCATACAAGAAGGATTGCGGATGGACCTGTGTTTCGTCGAGCGCAAGCTCCAGCCTGGCGAAGCCAGGTCCAAGGTTGCTTTTCTCAATTTCTCCAGCGGGACGACCGGTCAGCCCAAAGTGGGGTTGCCTTATGCTTACATCCCGCACATCATTGACTCTGGAATGTCAGGCGGTAGCGATCCCGCATTATGCCCCTATCGTGAATATCATCCAGATGGCCTTGCACCACAAGATTAACCAGAACGTGTGTGCGTGGGAGGACCAAAGGTACCGTCCTGGAGACGTCGCTGCTGGAAGTAAGTCGAGCGAGCGTGTGTTCCCTTACCTGGCGCTGATCAACGGTCCAAGTACTGCCATTTTACCGTAGGTCGACCCCAGTGTATCTATCCTTGGATCACTCTGACGCATTTCGGACTCAGACATTTATGGTCTCGTTGTCTCTGTAAGTTTCGTGCGATTCGTGTGCGATGTGTAAGATCACTCACGCACAACCCAAGTTGCACTTTTTGATGTTTTGTGGTGTAAGGTCTCCCCTTTCCTACAGGTGACGTCGTGGTGACCGCACCCCTCAGGTTACCTTGGTGGTTGTTCCAAAGTTTAGCTTTACGGACTTTTTGCAGAGTATATCTCGGCACAAGATAACACTCTTGATGTAATGCTCGACATATATCCGTGCTAGCTCAGTTGACCGACCTTGTTGCAGGCTCGTCCCTCCTCAAATTGTGTTGCTTTGCAAGGTACGTTCCAGTGGTTGCCATTATGGACAGTAATCCAACGACACCAGCATCCGGAAGCCAAGAAGTATGATCTTTCCGGCATCAGATATATGATGTGTGGTGCAGCACCTCTGTCCGCGGAGCTCATGACACAAATCGCAAAGGTCCTTCCCAACGCGCAGATTGGCCAAGGCTATGGTGGGTATCATTCTTGTCGGTTGCGATGTTCCCCTGACAAGGTCGACTGTAGGTATGACCGAGACGTCGGCCTCGATAACTATGTTTTCCACGGAGTCGAAGATCGGAGTTCCCGGGAGCTCTGGAAGGCTTCTTCCTGGCGTCGTCGCTCGCGTCACGAAAGCGGATGGTACCCTCGCAGGATTCAATGAGCTTGGCGAGCTCCATGTGAAGATGGACTCGTTAGCGCTAGGATACTGGAACAACGAGGAAGCGTAAGTTTACTTGCGTCGTTTTTGCCGTCCCCTGGAGCTGAACGGAACATAGGACAAAAGAGACCTTTGTAGATGGGTAAATCCCACTGTCTGGAAGGCTCACTGGACTTGTGCACTGATCCGGGCGCGCGATAGGTGGCTCCGCACAGGCGACGAAGTCACCATTAACGAAGACAAGGAAGTATTCATCGTAGATCGTCTCAAGGTCAGTGTCGTCATTCCAAACGTGTCCCCATGCTGATGCGTTGGCAGGAAATGATAAAAGTCAAGGGATACCAAGTAGCACCCGCTGAACTGGAAGGGTGCTTGCTGAGCACACCCGAGGTCGCCGACGCATGCGTCGTTCCTGTTCCAGACGACTACTGTGGTGAAGTGCCCATGGCGTTTGTCGTTCTCCACGCACACGTCGCCAAGCGTGTCGCAAACGACCCGCATGAAGCGGAAAAGGTCAAGGCTGCGATTACCAAGGTGCGTAGCGATGCCGCTCGAGGGCGATTTGACGGTAATGTCGAGGGAACGCCAGTTTGTGGCAGATAAGAAGGTGGCGTATAAGCAGCTTGCGGGAGGGGTCACGTTTGTCGATGCGATTCCGAAGAATCCGAGCGGGAAGCTCCTTCGACGTGTGTTGCGAGACCGCGCTCGGGAGATGAAGGCAAAGTCAAAGGCTAAACTCTGAGACGTTTCCTTGTACGACTATCTTGCTGTAGAATACGTGTCGCTTACGCGTCTGTTCTTGTCCACGACAACACCCTGCATGTCCACTCCAGTCAAGCTCTACGTGTACGATCTTAGCAATGGCATGGCCAGACAGCTCTCTCTCCAGCTCACTGGCCGCCAGATAGACGGTATATGGTTAGTCTCGCATCCCCGCGTCGTGGCTTGGTGCTCATCGTGCACGCTCAAGCGCAGGCACACGTCCGTCGTCGTCTTTGGCAAGGAAATCTTCTACGGACAAGGGATCAGCATCACTCAACCTGGACAGTCTCATGTGCGTCGCGCCATCAAACGTCCCTGCATGGTACTGATCACGATGGAATAACAGCACGGTACACCACTTCGGATCCTTGACATGAGTGAGACTGCTATAGACGAAGACACGTTCAATGAATACCTCGCTGCCATGCGCGAACACTACACTGCAGACAAGGTACGCGTATCTACCCAACCCCCTCCATGGTCTCGCTGACCCGCGTTTCTCGGCAGTACCACTTGCTCGGTGAGCGATCCTCGCTTTTTCGGGGGCGCGGGGGCTAAACAGAACGTCCACGGCAGACTTTAACTGCAATTCTTTCACCAACGACTGTGTCGGATTCCTAACTGGGGGTAGTATCCCTCCCTCTATCACATGTAAGCACCTGCCCCCCCCATTCTCTAGCCTCCCGCCAGATTCGGCGACGGGATGCTGATGAGGGGGTTACAGCACTACCAAGTGATTTCCTCTCGACGCCGTTTGGGGCAGCACTCCGACCCACCATCGACGCCATGTTCACTGGTCGTCCTGCGAACGGGGTTCCGGCTCGCCCGGCACCCGATCCAGCGCTCGCGGCGAGTCTCCTCCAGTCTGTCGCTGCGCAAGCCACGATGGGCGGTCCGTCCCCTGGCGGTGCGCTTTCTATGCCCCTTGCGCCCGCGCGAGCACCGGCACCCACGCAACGGACACCAGCGGCAGACGCGCCGCTTACGGCGCCGATGCATATCACCACAAACCCGGCGTCATTCCAAAGCCTCTTGCGCTCCCACCGCGCGGTTGTGGCCTTTTTCACGAGTACCACGTGCGGACCGTGTCGGATGATCGAACCCGTGTTTGAAGACCTCGCCAGGAGTAAGAGCAGGCCGAACGGTGGCGTCGGGTTCGCCAAGATTGATTTGAGCGTTGGGTTGGGCGGCGCGGTGGCGAGCGAGTATCAGGTGCGGGTGACGCCCACGTTTATCTTTTTCCTGGAGGGGAGAAAGGTGAGATGGTGATCGAAGACGCATAGAAGGAGGCTGATCGCGGTTGGGTTGCAGACGCACGAGCTCAAGGGGGTGAATGCACCAGAACTCCAGACGCAAGTGGATTTGCTGATTTATCAAGCGTTCCCTCGTCAGTCGACATGCCTCGCGGATTTCTGTCTCTCGCTGACAATGCTCTGATAGCACATGCACACATGTCACTCTCATTGCCGGCTGTCGAAGCGATTTCGTTGAGTCCGATCCTGTTTACACAGGTACCGAACTTGGATACGATGTTTTCCAAGCTGGCGGGATTCATTGATGGTGCGACGTCCGAGTGGACTGGGACAGTCACGCAATCACAAGTGAAACAGACATTGTCAAAGACGGTCCTCCCGTTCCTGAAAGCATCCACGGTCACTCCACCGGCCCAACAGCCGAAATCCACTAGTTTCAATAACTGGCCCGCACTAACGACGAGTCTCGCGGCGAACCTGAAACCAAGCGAGCTATTTCCGCTAGTGGACATTTGGCGGATCGCGCTCCTGAATGCCGAGTTTGCAACGTGGAATGCGACGAAGAAGGTATCCGATGGGCCGCTACAATGTCTGATGGACAAGGCGCTGGGGGCGGACGAGGTGCCACGCAGCTACCTGTTGACGGTCCTTCGGATGCTCGCCAACACGTTTTCAAACCTGGTGTTGGCACGGGAGGTGATTCTGTCTGCGCGACGGGGGGTGACGAAGCTGCTCGTGGACGCGTTGTTGCACGACGATGCGGCGGTGCGGACGGCGGCGGCGAGCGTCGGGTTTAACGTCGCTGCGTACCTGCAGCGATTGAGGGTGGAAAAGACCAGGGCGCGGGATGACGGGAGGAGTCCCGAGGAGGACGAAGAGTGGGAGCTGGAGATCGTAGTAGCGATCCTTGGGGCGATTGAACGGGAGACGAGGAGCGAAGAGACAGGCGAGTGAACGTGCGTTTTTGGCGCCTAAATCGATACTGACGCGGGGGCGGACAGTGCACCGACTGGTGGCGAGTCTCGGGCTGCTGCTGCGGTTGTCGCCGCACACAGAGCAGCTGGCGGCGCTGTTGGAGGCGTTGCGGACGGGGGAGGTGTTGAAGGGCAAATTAGCCGAGGGCGCACGGAAGGAGGAGGTCCGCAGGCTGATTGTAGAAGTGGCGGAAAGGCTCTGCTAGTCGTAGTGCCTATAATATCACATGGTCCTG
>JBBPNQ010000167.1:0-28523 GCA_038090975.1 Boletellus pseudochrysenteroides
GTCCTCCCACCGAAAACCCCCATTACAGCAGTCGTTTGCGTCCGCGCATCAAACTTCCTCTTCATCACATTACAATTCATCAAAGTCCCTTTCCGTCCCTCCAGCGGTCGCCTGCGACCCTTTCTCTACTCGGCCAAATCCCGTCCCACAACATCTCCATTTTCTCCCTTCTTCCGCCGCCTCCGCTCTCCCCATCCCACCTCCCGATAACACTCTTCCCCATCCCCCAAATCCCCCTCCCGCCCCTCCCACCCCGCAAGTCGACATCCACTCCTATGCCCCAACAGACCTCCTCAAACTTCTCGCCTCGTTGCTCACCCAAATCGCACGTACCAACGATGCCCTCTCCTTTGCAGAACCGCCAGCGCACACCCTCCCAAACCACGCCCAGGCCCTGTCATCAGACTCTCCCTCTCGCACCCCCCTATGGCGCTCTCTCACCTCTGCATCCCGCACCGCACTCGCCAATCCTGCCTCCGCCCTCACATTCCATGCCCGCAACATCCCCACTATCACCCTCGAAGCATATCTCTTGCGCATCCTCAAATACTGTCCGACAACAAACGAGGTCTTTTTGGCGCTCCTCGTCTACTTTGATCGCATGTCCCGCCTCGCTTCCGAGGCTACGGGCCGCACCTTTGTGATCGATTCCTACAACGTCCACCGACTAGTCATCGCCGGCGTCACCGTGGCCAGTAAGTTCTTCAGTGACGTATTTTACACCAACTCGCGATACGCCAAGGTGTGTCGATCTCTTCCAGTCTCCGCCATACCATTCATCAAGTTTTCGCGACATCCAATCTGTTTACGGATATCGTCTAGGTGGGAGGTCTACCGCAAGCAGAGCTCAACCAACTAGAACTCCAGTTTCTTCTCCTCAATAATTTCTCGTTGGTCATATCACCCGAGGAAATGCAACGATACGCCGAACAACTCGTTCTCTTCTCTCACTCGCAATCGCACCCCTCACCCTCCTCCCAGAGTACGGCCACTCAATTGCCCCGCACGCCATCGACACAATTCCGATCATCACCGTCGTCGTCTTCGTCCGGCCCTGCACGTGCGATGGGTGCCATTGACGCCTACGGCGGCGCCGTCGCACCTGATCGAACACCGAACATGCGTGCAGTGCCTACCCGAGATGATGATGCAAGCAGTATCTTTAGCGAGACATCCACCGAGGCCGAAACGGAAGGTGGCGATACGACGGACGACGAACCGACGATACGGCCACGCAATTCAGCGAGCTCGTGTTGTGGTGACGTGGAGGAATCCCAGGGCGAGGGTATATTTCGTGCGAACGACGTTCGCGACGACCCAGAGCGAGACGATAGAGATAGAGATAGGGGGGAGGCGACGCCCGAGTTGAGAGCACAGCGACCTGTGCGGGAAGTAAGTGAGGATGTCGGCATGACCAGTCCCTAGTGCATGCCTGTTTCTGTCGCCACTTTTTCTCAGACTGACGCGGTGCCGCTACTCTTTCTTTCCCTTTTCCGCTCGGTTTGTTTGGCCGTGGACGTCTTGTCTGTAGCCCATGATAATCCCGTTCATACCTCGGTTTACTCCCGTGGTTTAAAACTATGCGGCGTACGATAGTGTTTATACCTTTTCTTCTGACCGTACATGCGAGACAAAAGGATATAGACGTTCTGTAGAGTCCCGACGGCCGCTCGCCACATTGGGCACGTCTCGAGAAAGTTTGTGAATTTACAATAATGTCATCTCCCTCTTCCACGACTGTCACTCGTCTGGACAAATACCGTCCATGACCGATCTCCGGTCACCGAGAGGTCCTTGGCCAACGTCAAAGCACAGGCCCGGAACCAACCGGAAGGGCTCGATCTTGCTACAGTACATACACCGACCTCAAAAAAGTAAAGTACAAAAACACACCGGCAGTTTGGCGGCTACACGTACGCCGCTGCAATTGGTTTACACTTCATGCGGGGAGCATACACGCATCTAGGTGGCCAGCGCACCGGCAAAACACGTGCACACCTTCGTGACGAACCGCCGTGTCCCAGTACGACAGCATGTCCTCGGCATCGATACACAACCCGAGGGACTGCAGTTTGGGGCAGCGTTGGAGGAGAAAGAAAAGGCCATCAAAAGTGACGGAGGAGGGTGTGGTTGCGGCACCCGTGCCAAGATGGAGTTGCTCGAGTTCAGGGGATGCAAATGCGATCGTCTCGACGAGACCGTCGTCTAACCGGAGGTGGCCCAGATCCGCGAGGTTCAACGCACGCAGCGATTTAAGTGCCAAGAGCGGTTTCAGATCGCATGTGTCTAGTCGATGCTCGCGTCTCGGCGCGCCCACTTGCAGACCGAAGCGTCCACCGGCCTCAACGTCATGAACGAGCGAGAAAGTGTGGGGGGATTTCACAGTGAATGAGTGTAAAAACGCACGTAATGGTGGCGAGGTGCAAAACGACTCGGTTTCCAAGCGGATATTTGATGGAGAAACGTCGGGCATGAAAAACATGTCCGCGAGCGAGTCGAGGTTGTAATCCAGGGTTTGCAAGTTCAGAAAGCTGCCCGGATGAAGGCGACCACAAAGTGCGTCCAAATTGAGGACAGACCAACGCATGTCAACCGCCAAATAAGAGAGGCTCTTGAACTGAGCGAGGCGGACGAACGCATCGTTATCGAGGGCGGAGCAAGCCACCGTCCCCAAACAGTGCAACCTACAGACTCGGAGGACGCTTGAAATGGTACCTGCCGCGGACCCGGCATGTCCGATTATTTTTAGATGCTTGAGTTTGGGGCAGGTGTCTCCAAGAGGAACACGGACAGCGTGGCTGATGAGAAGCTTGGCATCAACCTCCAGAGACTGCAATGAAGGGCTGATAAAGAGATTGATGGCTGGAATGAAAGAGGCGTGACTTGTTTGCCACTCTAGCTTGTGAAGACTGGGACTGAGGAGAACAGGATCCCGCAGAGCAGCCATTGCGAGCAAGATGGCTGAGCACTGGCCGTGACCGTGACCAGCCTGGGAGCTTGTGTTCTCGACGATGCTGAGGACGCGAACGCGACTTGCACGGTCCAGGAATCGCGTCCAGTCAGGGCCAGAGAACACCCGACGGGTCTAGGCATCCGTGGGTTATCAAGGATCTGGTGGTGCGCGAGATACTACGCGCATACGTGCTCTCCGGGACCCTCTGTGCCGCAGTCGGGGCGGGAGGATGTTGTAAAGGGCAGAGATGCCTAGTAAGAACCTCGCGATGGCAGCGAGCGTTGAAAGGAGGGGCTTGCCCGAGTCGTCTACCCGAATATGATCAGAAGGATCTCGGGCACGAGAAGCGCCTGATGCGCGGCTGCGGGGAAAGGAACGAGCCAGTTGTGCACCCTTTATATAATTACATTAGCCCCTAAGACACTGGCGGGTAAGTGCTTTGGTTCCGCGCATGAATTGCCGGCTTGGTGCCGAGTAGTGTCCCATCTTCCGACATATCATGAACCAACTAGCTTTGCTCAATAAGATAGGTATTCTAGTCATGCTCAACTATAGTTCGTCTTTCCTGCTCTCGTCCTCCAACGGACGACACAAAGCAGGCGTCGTGCCCGTAATCTGGTACTCGCACTTTTCCAACTCTGCGACCGTCAACAACATGTTTTCTGTGCCACACAAAAGAACGAGCTGAACGGGAGCAGACAGCAATTAGCGAACTGGCGAATGCTGAGATCAGACCAACTACCTCGACGCTGCGTTGTGGTCCATTCCAGCACTTCGTGCCTTGCGTATAGCGCTGTTTGGTATAGTATTCAAGCTCTCCGGGTTCTGCGAGTTTATTCCACGAAGAAAATTTACTGATCCTCACTTCAGTCTTGGGTCCCAAAGGAAGCCATCTACTTGCGACTCACCCGAGGCTGAATGTCGATCCACCCTTGTTCGGTTTTTGGCGGGCTTCGTCGAAGAGGCAGACCTCGTAGGTGTAGCTACAAATCAATGCATCAATATCTGGGTAATTGAGCAAAGAGTTCACGAACTCTCCGGAGTCCTTTTCAAGGCATAGTCCGTCGAGCTTCTTCCATTCTCCCTCGGGGCCGAATCCACTCGGGTCGAAAAGATCGGAGAGGTCATCACGGGCAGTTTGTTCCTCCTCTCGCGCGAGTTTCAGGCTATGTTCTGCATCGGACAGAGCTTGCCGCGCCCCATTGGATTCTGAGGAAAATGATCAACACATAGGGTCCCGCGCACAACAATTCATGTACGGCTACCTTCAGAAACATCAGACCCGCCGCTCCCGATACCAAAGCTTTTCAGCAGAGAAAGGACTGTGTCGCGAAGGGAGATATATTGCGGGACAAGTGAATCAGGGAGATACGCAGTTATTTCGAAAACTAGCACGGTCAAACGAATCGATCAGCAGCATGTTGCGTCCAGAAATCCAGTAAGTAGGCTTACGAATCGATTGCGATGTGGGATGACCGACGAGCTTATCATGCTCCAAAAGTAGAGAAACGTGATCAGTCCGTAACAGACGATCAAGCTCCTTCTCGATTTCCTCCGCGTTCCAAATACCTTCCTCTTCCTGCTCGGCCTCAGGAATATGGGTTTGTGCCTCCTCCCCGCTTTCCTCACCCTTGCGGATATCATTTATGTGCGGGAGCCCTGCGAGTGATTCCCAACCTCGTACAGCTTCCAGAACCGCCATATCCTGGTAATTTGGGTTGTACCCCGTGCGCAAGGAATCAAGGATATCGCCGAGCTCCTTTTTCTTCTCCAGATGTTTTTTATGTTCTTTTCGCAGGGACTTTAGTACCGTATGGTGAGTAAGGAGCGATTGGTAGAGTGCTACCCGGGAGACGACGAGTGTCAACGCTGGGAAGTGAAGATAAAACAAAGTACTTACGTGATTGCTTCTTGCGTTCCAGTTCAGCAGCTGACATCGACTCTGCGCGTTTTGCAATGTCTTGTAAAGGGTCAGTATTTGGACTGCTCATATGGGCAATGCCCCTACCTCTCAGTCTTTCTACTTCGCTTTCACGGGATGCGACTTCGCGTTCCAAGTCAATAGCTAGTTTCTCAAGGCGTTTCTTCTCCTTCTGCGCGAATGCAATGTACGTAGCACGTATTTTGGAGCCCTAGAAGACAATGACCAACATATAACAACGGGACATTCAGGTTACGCACGGTTTTTCGCAATTTACGCGCCGCTTCCTCCTTCTTGCGGTAGGCTTCGCCAACCTCCGCGCATGTGTTAGAACACACACCCGGTGCTTCATCTGAACCATCACAGCATTCGGACTCTAGTGCCAGGTTAGATTGCAGTAGTCTGGAGGTCTGCGGACCACCCACCACAAAGACCATCCTGCACACGTGAACTCGGGATAGTCGCGCCAATATGTCCTATGTTCCTGCAATAGAACGTTGTCCCAGGACACGCACTGGTGCCTAACCTCGTTAGCTCGTTTCGGATTGGTTATTTCATTTGTAACTTACCAGGCTCATCACTACCATCAGGACAGTCACAGTAGTCATCATTTACAGCGCTCCACGGAATTTCCTTGGAACCGTCCAAACATGACCACTTTCCCGATGTAGATGGAGTGTACTTTGCGTGAAGTTCCGGGGAAATACCATGCGTCTTGTCAAGTACCGCGAAGGCAGGCAGGGGGAGGGCAAGGAGCAACCAAGGAATCATTTAACTACACCGTGACAGTTCCGAGTCGTGTGCACCTTGTAACAAGCTCGCAGAGCGATTACATCAGCAATTTCATTAGAACGGAGCTTGAATCATCGGTGTTCACCAAGGAACTGGTCAGCGAGGGAAGCGCAAACCCACAGACCTCGACAACGACGACAAGGCCACATCATCATGGTGAGTCTAGCCATATAGACATGGTTGTGCCACTGTGTAGGAGGTTTTACACCAAGTAAATCTTCGGGAGCACGCTGGATGCACACACTGCTGTCTAGATTATACGTCAGACTAATCTACCATACAGGCCAAGGCAAAAACTCCTGCCCCATCATCCGGTGGAAAAGCTGCTAAGAAGAAGAAGTGGTCGAAAGGAAAGGTCAAGGACAAGGCCCAGCACTCGGTCATCTGTGACAAAGCTACCTACGACCGTGTGATGAAGGAAGTGCCTACATGGCGCTTCATCAGTCAAAGTATTCTCATTGAACGCCTGAAAGTCAACGGAAGCTTGGCACGTGTCGCCATCAGACATCTGGAGAAGGAAGGCTTGATCAAACGCATCGTGCACCACTCGGGCCAGCTCATCTACAGTTAGTTCTCGTCTTCTTTATCCCGGTCATCATGTTTATTGAAAATGCGATACTAGCCCGATTAACGACTGCCTCGGATTAGAGCTAGTCACTTCTTTTGCATCCTTTGCCCGCCACAAGCTCATGTAACTTCACCTACTGCAATCAAAATCATGCTTATGACTGGCACGTGAATAGCTCCGAAACTGAGATCAGCTCCCTTGTATAGATGTTGAGAACACTCAAGTGGACCCCGCTCCCCCGTGGCTGCACATTCAGGCGTATAACGTTCAAGTGCCAACTTATTACCCTCAACTTGAAAATTCGTGGGATTCGAGACGATCAGAAGACCAAGGGACGGCGATTTCGTGATCAGTCTGCGTTGTCCTATCGGTTTTACGCTCTCAACATGATCGTGAATGAGCCTGCCGCCCTCCCCTGTCAATTAAAGCATACTTTACAGGATCGCGCTGCAAACGATTGGTGCCTTTGAAACCCGTAGATACGGGTCGACGGCACGAGCTTCACCCCCATTTGTCGTTTTACGACAAGGCGCGTCCAGGTCCTTGTTATCACCGGACCATGGGCCGAAAGACGATTCGTAAAAAATAAGTTTGGTCTCGCTTGCTGGTAGGTATAAAATCTCCTCCACTAAGAGTCGGTCCCCCTCATCACTCCCCGGAATGCCGATCTTACACCCAGCAGCTGACGTAAGCCTTTCTGTTGAGGACGCCGCGGCTTCGGTCGCTTTTAGCTCTATTGCGACCAAGTATCCCCCTCCTCAACTTCCCGTGCTCAATTATTCTGGGGATCTTGGGCTCACCAATTCCCCCGCCACGAACTCTGGGAGTCATGGATCAACCAATCGCGACACACACAATACCCTTGAGACGAAACCCCAAATTCTGAAGTCTCGAGAACGCATTCAATTTGTCGCTCTCTGCTGGTTCATCTACGTCGAAGGATGGAACGATGGAACAAACGGGCCGCTGTTGCCACGGATACAGCGGGTTTATGGGGTGCGTCTCTTTCAGCCAATAGGCAGGTGAGCTGATACGTCACCAGGTTGGGTACGCGGTGGTTTCTTTGATATTCGTTTTTGCCTGCCTGGTGCGTTAGATATCTCGCTGCTGCGGAAACAATGTATGAAACCACAAGACGCCTTAGGGATTTATAACCGGTGCATTGGCGAACGTTGTGCTGACTGAAAAGTTAGGATTCGGGAAGGTAACGTGCTTTCATTTCAATTTGGAACACTCATGTTATAGTTACTCTCAGGTGATGGTCATGGGTTTGTTATTTCTCCACGGTGACATTACTATTTTTACCGATCCCTGTAGGCTCTTTGTTTCAAGTCATCGCATATTCCATTGAGTGCTCTGCACCTCCTTTTCCTGTGTTCGTATTTGCATACTTTATCAACGGAATTGGTATGGCTGTGCAGGTGCGGTTCTTTGCAAAAAAAGTTATCTTACTGATTAACCTCTACGAATGAGTTTAGAATGCTCAATCTGTTGCATATGTAGCATCTTTCAAGAAGAATGCGGAAACAAAAATGGGCGTTCTTATGGCTGGCAAGTAAAACTGCTTATATGATCATAGTGTGTACTGAATATCTCCGTCCTCATTCAGCGTATGGTGCGTTTCTACTGACAAACTTTACGCGGGTCTCTAACAGTTATCAGGGGGTGGCGCTCTTTCCTCTCCAATTGTAGCCACACAGTTTGCTCAGCTCAGTCGCTGGTCCTTCCATTATTTCACCTCCCTCGGTATAGCTTTGGTCAACACGATGGCTCTCATTGTTGTTTTTCGATTAAAGAGACAAGAAGGTATCTTCGATACGGAGATTCTTGGAGACAACACTGACCGCTCCTCCGCCAAGAATGTCTCGCCCAAATTGGAATATCCTCGGAACCAAGGCAGACCAATGAGCACAGTCATTTCCGCCAAATATTCGCCTTGAAGGACGTACATCTTCTCGCATCCTTCATTCTATTTTATGTTGGAGCTGAGGTAACAATGGGAGGTAAGAATCAATCATCTTGCATTTATATATCGTCCGTTGTTTACGATATCACAACCAGGATGGATTGTCACATATATCATCGACGTTAGGGGCGGAGGGGTGTCGTCAGGTTACATTTCTACTGGATTTTTTACTGGTCAGCCCGTTATCTTTTGTGTGGGATCAGCTAACATAGACAACAGGAATGATGGTCGGCCGTGTCGCGTTATTATGGGTGAATGAGAAGGTTGAACATCCATTTACATGGATCACACACAGGCTGACCTCCACAGATTGGCGAACGTTTGGCGCTGCTTGTCTACGCTACATGCGCTATTGGGTGCGTATCGCCGTGACACAGGGGCTTGATCACTAACTTTCTTGTAGACTTGAGTTCGTAATATGGTTCGTGCCGTCGCTTGTCGGTGATGCTGTCGCGGTCGCGATCATCGGAGTGTTAATGGGACCGATGTACCCGATCGCTATGAACCATTGCGGCAGGGTATTCCCTCGCTGGCTTCTGACTGGTGCGATCGGCTGGATTGCTGGTTCGGGCCAGGCAGGATCTGCCCTTGTCCCCTTCATGGCAGGGGCCATCGCCTCAAAAGCTGGGATTGCGACACTCCAACCTGTGTAAGTGAAATACTCCTTTGTCAGAGACTCGGCATTCAAAGCTGCGTAGATTGGTGGGCATCTTAAGTCTCATGACAGCTATCTGGGTGTCGGTCCCTAAAAGCGCACGACGCCATGACTGAACATAGCCACTAAACATACCAAACTTAAGATTTGTTCCATCCCTGCCATCGCTCGGTGTCCTTTTCTTGTTGTACTGTCGCTGAAGGACGTAATTGACACTCAGGTTGCGGTCGCAAACCTAAGGCATCGGCCTCCTGGGTCCTTGAAGGCTACATATCTTGTCGTGAAGGTCATTGAATCTTATCAAAGTCAAACCAATTCAAAAAAAGGTCGTGTTGTGTTTTCGATTCATGACAGTAATGGATAGGCTAGTTAACCTCCTGTCTTACATCTCGCCGCATTCTGCAAACATTGTCATCATGAGTATTTGTCATATTAAATAAATGCTCGCCCGTTATTTTGACGACCAGCTTAGGCCTGTTGTTGGGACCAGTAGGCACATTTTCGATCTTGCGAAGCGTGAGCATGCCATCGATGACCTTGCCGAATACGACGTGCTTCCCGTCGAGGAAGTCGCACTTGGCTGTGGTTATGAAGAACTGACAACCATTCGTGTTTGGACCAGAGTTAGCCTATAGGATGTTAGAATTTGCAAGACAACAGTGTAGGTACCGTACCATCGACAGAAGACCTGCGACCGTATGTTTCTCCTGGAAATTTTCATCCTATGAAAAGACTGAGTACCGCCACTCGCCCCACATGATTAGCATTGCGCCGTGACGAACCGGGAAGTTTTTCCCATATATCGAGAAGGAACCGGTACCATCACCGTTTATGAAATCACCACCTGTCGAAGAATGAGCTGATGTGTTGTGGGGAAGTAAATCAACCACATACCCTGACACATGAAGTCAGGCACTCTGATCGGGTGTTAGCGATCAAGAAAGTCCGATCTTGTATAAATCATACACTCTACAATTACAGTCAAAATACCTTAAAAGCTCCAACGTGCAGGGTGCTCACCTGTGAAATGTCGCATTCTTATAGCCTTGTGGACGAGCGTCCCGTCTATCACGTCCTTGACCTGATTAGAGAGAGTACTTGTTAAGAAGAAGGGTTAAGATCACCTGCATTCACCAGTACAGAGCTGCCTGAAGTTCTCTGCTGTCCTGATGGAACTTCGTTAGGGTGCTGCTCGCATGTTCAGTAGAGGACCCACTTTGGAACAATATCACTAAAAAGCTCCATTTTGACTCGTCCCGCAGGTGTTTCTCCGATTTTTATGTCCATGAAGACTATCGGGCGCGTTGTTGAAGACATTCTATAGGCTGGACTGGATGAGTATCAGTCTGCGTCACTGTGTGGTCGTGTTCCTTGTCCAAGTTGCGAACCACTACTACGCGGAGATGAAATTCCACACTACAGCTCGTTAAGCCCCACCATTCGGCGGGGTTACCCGAAAAAACGGCGAGTAAAATGACACGCTGGGAATGGCGTGGGGGCCCTTGGCAAGGGATAGGGAAAGGTATAGAGTAGCCACTGCGTACACGTTTTTTTCTTCCCCTCTCCCACCGCCTCCATGAGCACTGAAAAGCACTATTACATCGGCGTCGACATCGGAACAGGTTCTGCACGAGCGTGCCTCGTCGACGCCAGTGGTCACATCGCGGCTTCTGATACCCAAGATACCAAGACATGGCGCGATGAGAACGATCACAGGATCTTTGAGCAATCCACAACAGACATCTGGTCCAAGATATGCATCGCCGTCAAGAATGTATTGAAAAAGTCCGGTGTAGACAAGAGCGCCGTCAAAGGTCTTGGGTTCGATGCGACTTGTTCACTCGCCGTCACGGATTTCGAGGGAAATCCCGTGTCCGTGACGAAGGGAAAAGACGTCGGAAGCGTTGGCGGCGAAAGGAACATCATTTTGTGGGCAGATCACAGAGCCGAGAAGGAGGCCGAACTCATCAATTCGACTGGCTCCATTGTTCTCAATTATGTCGGTGGAACGATGAGTGTATGCTTGCGTTCACGTTTTCATCCGACCAGAACGCTGATTTCTATCTATAGCTCGAGATGGAGGTCCCAAAGATCCTGTGGTTAAAGAAACATATAGATGCAGCTCAGTTCTCCCAGTGCCAATTCTTCGATCTTCCGGATTTCTTCACCTATAAAGCCACCGGAGATAACACTCGGTCGTTCTGCTCCACGACGTGCAAGTGCTCTTTCGTCCCTGACAAGGGATGGCAAGAAGACTTCTTTACTCGAATTGGCCTTGGGGAGCTTGTTGACGGCGGCGGATGGAGGCAGATGGGTGCTGCCAAAGGTCGTGTCAAGCCTGCGGGAACACCGATCGGTCAAGGCCTTACCGAGCAAGCTGCGAAAGATCTCGATCTGTTAAAGGGAACATCTGTTGGTAGCGGCCTCATCGACGCGTGAGCATATAGCCCTTGAAACCACTCCAATAAACCTGGGGAGCTGATGATTACTGAAGGTACGCGGGTTGGATGGGCACAGTCGGGGCACGGTATACGGAGAACGGACGCTTATCAGCGGCTCCGGCCCTTGACGAGTCCCGTCATCGGCTTGCTGCCGTCGCGGGAACAAGTACATGCCACATCGTGCAGGTTGGTCTGGGCTATTTCCCTTTTCAGCGTCACATTGAGCTCCGTGCTAGAGCAAACAAGGGGTATTCGTGAATGGTGTTTGGGGCCCATACAGAGTAAGACGAGTTACTTTATCGACCGCCCATATGAAGTCTTCGAGCTGAATCTGTGACTAAGGACGCTGCCTTCCCTGGATGGTGGATGAATGAGGGTGGTCAATCTTCGACCGGTCAACTCATTGACTTTGTGATTACTACTCATGCTGCGTATCCCGAGCTTCAGGAGCTGGCCAAACAAGAACAAAAGAACATCCATCAAGGTCAGCCTAGTAGCTATCTAATGTAGTGTTGTTGGCGCTGACAGTGCTGGTGTTCGCCGTCCCCCCGAAGTCCTTCTCGAAGTGCTTGAAAAGTTACGCCAGGAGAAACAGGCTGACTCCTTCACGGAACTTACCAAAGATATTCATTTCTATCCAGATTTTCACGGTACGCTGACTTATTGCGTTAATGCTAAGTTTCTTATTTCTTTACAGGAAACAGGTCACCGATCGCGGACCCTCGCATGAGAGGCGCAATTATTGGTCTCGAACTTGTACGTTGACTCTTTACTTCCAGCACCATGGGCCATACTCACGTCCCCCAGGACGCTTCCGTCGCCGATCTGTCCAAGAAATATTACCTGACCCTAGAAGCCATTGCTTTACAAACACGTCACATCATCGACTCAATGAATGAGGCCGGCCACGACATCAATTCTCTTTACCTTTCCGGAGGACAAGCGCGTAACGCTGTTCTCATGCAGCTTTTTGCCGACGTTTGCAGAGTCCCAGTTGTTCTCCCCGCGTCTTATTCAGAAGCTGTTGTGCTTGGCGCAGCGATGCTAGCGAGGATTGCTGCTGAAAAAGTAACGGCCTCCGAGCAAATGTGGAAAATAATGGCGAGTCTTGCACCTCATTTCATCACGGCGATCATCTCCGAAGCTGTGCTCACGCAACTCACGCTCTTAGGTTGAGATGACCCTTCCTGGTACCCTTGTGGCCCCTGCTGCATCTTCAAAGGTCGAGAAACTCCTTGATGCGAAGTACAAGATTTTCAGAGAAACCATCGAGATTCAGAAACGGTGGAGACAAGAAATAGAGGAAGCTACTAGTTAATGATATCATATCATTGTACACCAGAGTAGGAATGGATAAGAAAGAAGAGTCGTGGGTTTCGGAATAGGATATTGCTGAATGCGAACCAAGTTGAACCGGTCGACATAGCCGTAGATCGGTAGTCGCTAATGATGTCTCGATTGTTACTTGACAACAGCAGGATGGTTTCCATTCAGCTCAAAATCCATCCTCCCCTTCGACCATAATAATCTTCATACGCCATCCCTTCCAATCATCGTCCATGTCATCGTCTGCCCAGTCGAAATCCTGGTCCCCAGTGCCTCGTCCACCTACATCCGTTCCGACCTCACCTCCTTTCAAAGGATGTTAGGTATTGCCTTTAGTCCAACGCGAGGGCTACGAAAGTCACCTTCGATCCCACCTAGAATATCGACGTCTTCGTCTTCTTGAAGTTTTTTTCGGAGCGCAAGCTGAGTTTCATCTTCCTATTTCCGACAATAAGTTTATGCGTTTGTTTTCCACAGATTTCTAGAAAACTCGCCAAATCGAATTCTGACTCTCCTTCTTCATACGAAACATTTTCGTCTGCTTCCTCAAATCCTCCCGCGAATGCACCCCATCGCTCTGGAGAGGGGCTATGCCAGATGAGGATAGTGCCTTGGTTGGTGGTTGAGGCAAGGCGTGGCGCAGATGGGTGCCACTGTGAACAAAGCAAGGCAAAATACAAATAAAACTTTGAAAAGAGTGATAGGAACTCACATGAACATCCATCAATGGTTCTCTCCCTCCATCTAGTGCACTCGCAAATTGACCATCATTGGAAATATCCCATATGTAGACCTTGTGCGCTGCCGGGTCTGCCGCACCTACAGGCCACATCCAAAATGGAAAGGTGTAGGGTGATGACCACATAAAAGATAGAATAATGAACTGCCCCGATTACATACCTCCTGCTAACCATTCTCCGTCCGGGCTGTACGACATTGAATGCCATGCTACTTTCGAGATCGGGTCGTTGAACTTGTGTGTAGGTTCTAATTCTGCCTCAAGTATCGAGTGTGCATTCGAGGAGACAGAACTAGTTTCAGAGGTTGAAACACCATTGGGATCGGAATTTGAATTTCGTCGAATGGTGGCATCGATGGGTGGAAAGGTAGATGACGATGAAACGCCATTTCTGACAGAGGATGATGGCGGCGAAGGATAATTCGGAAGCGTAAACTGGCGAATGGTTCTATCAGAGGAATTTGTTGCCAGACGTCTTTGCGCACCAGGTAAGTCGCGAGGAAAGGGGTATGCTAAAGTGTTGTGCGGTACTCACCGGCCTCCCTTGGCAAACTCAAGTCCTTTGATGACGCCTGCGCCAGATATGCGATGTCTCGCAACAAGCTGTGGGAATGATGTTAGCTAGGTGCGTGTCTACGTTTTCGTACTCATGTAAACTTGGTTTCGGGTTCGAAAGAATGGACAATCGAAGCGGGGGGAAGGTGTCCACTCACCCCTTTTGTTCGGACATTAAACACGTACACTGTACCCGCCGAGGTACCAACAAAGACGTGTCGACCGGTTGGATCGAACCGGGCGGATGTCATTATAGGCCTACATTTCATTGGAACATATCAGGTCATATCCATTCATACAGAGATCATGGAAATCAGCACGAGCCATTTGAGAGGGTGGTACGGAGGAATCAAAACGACGCAACGTACCGTGCTTTCTCGTCGCCTTCATCCTCGTCGCATAGCTCAAACCGACCGCGGTGAGTACTGCGCAAATCGATAACATATGTTTCGCCTGTACTCAGAAGGGCGAGTATGATGCGACTTGAGATCGAGTCACAGAACATCCTCGTCAAAACGGGCCATGGAAGCTTTGACAAACCTGCTTACCTGTTTCTTGGGTGAAAGCTTGCCCCGACTACTGGTGCATCGAACCTAATAGTTGCATGTCTGAAAGGGGGGTCGTAAGGCGAAGCAAGATCCCATATGATGACATTCCAGTCTTTGGAGGCAGTGAGAAGGTATCGGGAGTTGCGTGACCAGCTGCAACGGTGAGTGCCACGCGCGGGCTTCGGAGCTGGTTGGACGCACTCTATGGCGGTGACGCCCTTTACATGCCCTTCGCACCACCTGATCGTAGCTTTCGTATCAAGGTCCCATATAACGGCTGACCCATCACTACGTGCAGCTGCAAGAAGCTGCCCAGTGGGATTGAAACGGGCAAACGAGGCACCTGAGACCAGCGAGGTCTGTACGGCTGTGGGGTGGGTGATGATAAACGGGTCTGTTAGCGACCGAACCACATAATGTCAGTGTGGGCGAAGTGCGATGCAACTCGACGAGTAGACATACTAAGGAGGGATGCGTTCATAGCCGTCAGTCCAACTTGTTTCCGCTGTCAAATGGTAGTTGTACGATGGCTACCCTCGACTCCCTTATTGTTCCTGCTGCTTTTGCACGGCATGACAGGATAGTCGACTCAACTGTCCTGGCTGAACTGTATGCATGGAAATCGAACACGGCGCTCTCGCTGAACCGGTTGGACTCGTTGGACGTCTCCGCGCTCTCAATTCCCGAACTAGCTGTTCTTGCCCGTGTTCTTGCCCCGTTAACAGCGGTAGCCCAGTGGTCCTCTCCGGCGACGCGCTCACTCGCATCTGGTACCCCACTTCGCCTCTCGGGGCTCGTCCTCACTGATTTTTGTTGCAGCTCGCCTTGCCAGTATCCCTATTTCGTATCAACTCGTCGCTCACATTCTGACCCATATTGTCAAACCTCTCTTTGCTCCAATTCCTCATCCACGGCTTCACGCATCCACAGCGCGAATCCTGCCTCGTCCAGCGGACGTACAGGATGCGTATGTCGAACAACCCTGGAAAGAACATCCGGGCCTAGACGAGGTCATCCGTTGGTGTCTCCTAAACACTGAGGTCTGGTCTATTGATGCACTATTGTCCATGGTGCTTGCTGATACTCCTGTTTCGTCACCAACTAGTCCTCGGCATACGAAACCGCATGGCCACTTTTCTTACCCCCAGTCATGACCTTCCTAGATGATTACCAAGTACCCTACAAGCTCCTTGGCGTCCGTCTGGTTTCTGCTATGCTAACTCGTGTGCCTTCGGATTTACTTGTTCGAACGGGTGTGGATGCGCTGATGTTCACAGTGCGTAGCATTTTTCTGATGTTCTCGCGCATCTGAGGCATCCGCATGTGTCATTGAAATCTAATTCAGTCCCTCATCAACTCCTTGTCACACCTCGGAGACCGCTCAACGCCAGACTTTATACGTTTAGCTGTTACGACCACCCTTCAACTCATTGACCTCGTCACCCCCGCGTTTCCATCACACTGCATTTCGGACTACGAACCTCAGGGCATATCGGCAACAGTCCTCACACAGACCTTACCACCATCACAGTCTAAGTCGCTATCGACCCGCTTTTCCCGACTTTCCACGCTTCTTTCTTCCTCTCTTCTTGGCACAGTTATCATGTACACGCCTACTTTCCTCCCTCCTGTATCGTCCTCAGCCCCTGAGCCTGATCCTTTTGCCGATCCGGAGAACGTGGATATCAACCCCGTTCATGCCCCAGAACCTCCCTTTCCAGCTCCAACCCCACAAAAGCAATCTTTCAATCCGACCCTCGTCGCAGCAGCGCAAAGTTTATCGCCTGTCTTGTCGGCGCTTGGGATAGGCGGCGTTCGCTTCCTCAAGGGTATTATCCCTGTCCTAGCCGAGTGGCTTGCTTTACCCCTTCCTGTTGTTGCTGCTGAGACAGGAAATATTACTGATGATAATCAGGGAGCTTCTCTATGCAATGCAGAAA
The DNA here is from genome assembly GCA_038090975.1 of Boletellus pseudochrysenteroides. Lineage (NCBI taxonomy): Eukaryota > Fungi > Basidiomycota > Agaricomycetes > Boletales > Boletaceae > Boletellus > Boletellus pseudochrysenteroides. The sequence continues at coordinate 16,405 of JBBPNQ010000167.1, forward strand.
AATTGCCCCATCATGGCTCAAAAGCATTCACAGCAGATGTTGCACTTCACCTTGCCTCATTATCTAGTTTGTCTGTCCTCTTCTGCACCTGTACCCCCCGAATGGGAGGATGGTCTACAACTATCATTAATGCCCTTGGACGGTGTTGGGTTGGATGTCTGGATATTGAGAGTCAAAGGGGAGATAGTATTGTTTCAAAGGATAGTCTGTGTGTGTTGAAGAAACAGCTGAAAGACACAGCTGCTCATCTAGCAGAGGTGTACCCTGGTATTATCAAGGTATGATCATCTGTGACTATTAACATTTCATATTTTCCTCTTCAGCTTTTGAATAGCTCTCATCTGTTTTTTCTTGGCTTTATTTTTATCTTTATGTTATTGTCCTCATTGATTAATTACTTATGAGTCTATTTACAGGAGTATGCCATTCTGTTGGCATCTGATAAGCCTCTGTTTGAGGGTTTAGTGGGGGGAATCTGATAAGTAAAATCTTGTTCCTGCAATTTGAAAGTCAATCAAATATTTATGCCATTGGTCCTCATTATATTGAGAACTTTTCTTGGGGATTTGTTTGAACTGCAAAAATAAATATTTTCAAAAGATGGAAATGATCTACAGTAGACTGGGTCATAATGCATGACATAACACTGCATATTTTTTTTGGTAACACATGGACATTTACTCAGCCCAACAATGGGCAAACTCAGACAGAGGCAACAATACATAATACATAATGTAATGAGCCATTGTGTCCCATTATGCAGTATTACCTGCTCATTTTAGTGAGCTGGACTGTAGTAAAGTATTAAAGGTGTGGGCAGAGATTTGATGCACCCACTTTTATTATCTACATGTCCATTGCAAAAACACATCTTCAGAGTGCTATCAACTGTTGATGAATTTGTGGACCCAATAAAGGAAAAAGTGCTTGAAGAAGTGCTTGAAGACTCCAAGTCAGGCTTGCCAGAAACTTGTGATGGAAGTGTAAAGGCTGCTGTTAATCTCATTAAGCAGGCAAGTGACCCCAGAGGCTGTTGAGATTGATAATGACAGCAAAAATGATGCAGCCACTTCTGAGTTGGGGGGTCCATTGTTCTCACATCCTAAGCTTATTGAACTTTGTCAACAACTTGAGGCAGGTTGTATGGAATATGGTGATCCCCAGTTCTGTCTTAGTGTCCATCATACTCACTAAATATTGCATGACATTATGGAGAGATGAGGTTCTTTAATGCTAAACAAACTTTGTTAGATGAATACTTCATAAAATCAGTGTAATTACTGTATTTTCTCCCAATATTCTATGTCACGTTTTTGGTGAGGTCACATATATGTCACAGTGTGTGACATTCTACACTGGACTTTGAAGTGGCCCACTTATGTGTGTTATGACCTAATCCACTGTATCAATATCTCTAGAGTTCATTGTTCAGTCATCAAATGTTTCCATTCTAGTTGGCAACAATCTAGTGATATGAAATAAAAGATATACAAGTTAGGATCTAGGAAATATCTTCTATTATAAATTAAAAGCATTTGAAATAGCATATTGCATTTCAAACCTTATTGACTAGTCATATATGATGTGAGACATGCTGACAAATACAAAACATGACATATGATGCAATTCTTGTATGTACTTCAAAATAATATACAACACAAGTAAACAAACTAAAATGTATTATAAAGCTGTCATGGTCACCTGGAGTCTGCTCTTATACTCTTTATCCCATCAACCACCTTCAGCATTATCAACCATTGAAGGTGGGTCTAAATCAGCATGCAGTAATAACACACAAATCTAATTGTTTACCTTATATCATACTATGTATCTGGTTAGTATTTTTTACTCAGTAAGCTTGGAGATTTTCTATCATGCAAAAAGTATGATCTAATCCTTGCCACAGACTAATCAAAAATGGCCCTCTCTTTGAGTCCCCACCAGCTAAAACAAGTTATACACACTCCATTATTATCCAGTAAACCACTACAATCTTCTTGTATGCTCAGATTTTATTTTTCCCCTTGCCTTTTAGCACTAACAACAGTGAACACTACTTACTACAGCTACTCCAAGACAATTCACTACTACAGCTGTGCATGATAGGTCTGACCTTGAGGTACCCCCCCCAACTGACTACTTGCCCACAACCCTGATCATGTTTTCCAAGACATTGCCCATGAGTAGGACAGAATTGCCACTGCTTACCCCAAATTCCAGACATGTCACCCATGAAGACATGAATGACAAAGTGGCATCATCCAGTCAGGTGCTACCTGACCTTCCATCTTGGACTCCATTGAAGACACTGGGAGAAGATGAAAGTTCATCAGCCTCAGACCTTGAGGTTGATGAGCTTTCAACCAGATTGAATACGATTTACACAGCAACGGAACGGGAATCGACAACCAATGATTACCGGGCAAAAGTCGAAAACGCTGTCACTACTGGGCCGACTTTAAAGCCATCCTCTGGTGCAAAACCCGCCAAGAGAAAAACAGCCCGGTTTAGTGGCGTTGTCATCACAACAAAACCACCACTATACAAAAGGTATAGCTCCCAAAGGAAACCTGGATCAGCATCTGCTTCAAACACGCAGGCGATAAGCTTGGTGGACGCGTTAGCGCGTACGTTTGATGCGAACAGACACACCGAGAAACCCTTTACTCGTCGACCTCACACGGGTGTACATCGGCACGATAATGCGTCGACGGCACCGCAAACAGATGTGGAGACTACCGACGCTGAAGACGATCAGCTCCAGTTAAACACGCGTCTCGCCCACTCGCCCCTGAAGCGACAGCTCCCGCGAACGAGTCGCATCACCGCCTCCGTGGACGCCTCGGAGTCCAGCTCCGAGGACACCACGCCTCTCCAGTGGGGTATCCTGCAACCTGAGCGACCGACTAAACGGCTCAAGTCAATCCAATACGAATCGAACTCTGCGTCGATTGACGCGGCACTCGGGACAGTACAAGCACCAATTAGCTGGGATGCTGAACTGGACTTCATCGCCAGGGACGAGCACTTTGTTACCAGTCTGGTGCAGACTGCACCCCCCGCCTCTGCTGACGCCCGGATGGCCGTCTACGGGGATGACCGCACTTCCGGCACTTCCAGGAATTCTTTCGCACCCCCTTCAACTCAAGCAGGGGACGAAGGGCGAATGCAGACGTGGGTCCCCAAAAGGGCCGTGCTTTCACCTTATCTATCTCGCGGATTCAAGTTCAGACAGCGGTTGGACGCCATTTTCGGCGAGAATACTACCGTCCGGAGGGACAGAGCTGCCCGGCCGAGACCGGTAAGTTTGGTTTTGCGAACACTAGGCAATTACTGTGGTCTGGGGCTGACAGCGAATGTTTTCCTAGGTAGAGCATGAGTTTTTCATTCCGCTCGACGAACCTGATAGAGCGTCGAGTTCAAACACTAGCGGCTCGACTGCATCAGTTAGCTTCGACTCCATTGCAGAGGAAAACGCGAGCGCCATTTCCAGCACTCGCATTACGAGCCAGTCTCCTGACATCCCGTTTACTGATATCAGCATGGATCAATTGCCCAGAAACCAGCTGATTGGAGTGGGTCCAATGACAAAGTTAATGTTCGATGGTGGCGAGGAACAGATGAATAGTTGGATTGCCGCTCTGCAACGCCTCGTCAAGGGGAAAGTGCAAGTTAAAGAGGAGGTGAGCCTGCGCATCTCGCTAGGCGTAGCTTCATCGTGACTCACTCTTATATAGGATCTGGAGACGTTGAGCATTATTCTTGCAGAGATAGAATCTGTGAAAGACAGCCTGGGCAGTTACTTCATGGTTAGTTTGGATCCAAGTATTAGTATAGTTCACTCACTGCAGCCCTTCAGACCTCGGAGCTGCGTGAAAGTATCAAGCAGCTCTCTGAGCTACACGAGATACCCTTCGGAGACAGAAATAAGCTGCGCCAGCGCGCTGAGAATATTTTTCAGACGTGGCCGGCTACGATGGAGCCCGGCGCTCCCTGAGGCCCTTTGTCTGTCCGTTGTTCATACCTGGTTATATTACCCTGCGGCGTCGTTCGATGTTCTTGTCGCTTTGGGACATCAATAGTTTGCTCAGAGAATTGGAATTCCCTTTCAATAACACATTTTAACGTTGATCAGCTACGGAGATACCGAAGAGCAAAAAATCTTGATGTTCCTATCAAACCTGTCACTTCCCCACACAGAAGGAGCTGAAAATAGCGCCTAAAACCTCCTCTGTACTAACATCGGATCCAGAAACGGCTCCGATCGCACGTGCGGCATATCGCAAAGACTCCGCAGCAATGTCAATCTGGGATAATGCTGCATAAAATAGCTCGTCAGGGTGCCTGAGGTCCCCCGAGTACAAGTGACTTACGATACGACTTGAATTCTTCCAGATGCCTCACTGCGGACTCCAAATAGTCTCGGTGGCGTGCATGAGTAACGAGTGGAGAATCATTAAGAGACATCGTTTCAGTGTACCTGTAGTGGCTTATATAACGAAGGGATGACGACGACGACGATTGAGCATGCACTCACGCATATCTCTCCTTTAGGACCGACGCCAGGCCATCCAAAAATTCCTGCGTTCCTTCATCAGTACGAAGGCTGATACTCCAGAAATGTCGCGTAATCCCAGAAGTATGTCGGGACAGAGTATCATTCAACGCTTCCTGTAAGTCAGGTGCGGTTACGTCCAGAACAAGGTCGGATTTATTGAAAATAAAGAGTGTGTCAGGTGTCAGATGGCGGATGACACCATCCGGTACCGCGATTTTTATTTTTCCCTTCGCCGTTCTTGGTATAATTTCGTCAAAAGAGAGGACACAAATTGAGACGTCCGAAGTCTCAATACTAGAACTCTTAGCAATTTTCGGGCCGAAACCAAACGAAGCGGAGCTTACACATTACCGGCTCGCTCGACCCCAATTCGCTCGATAGCATCATCGGTTATACTCCGGATTCCCGCGGTATCGTTCAATACAACGGGTAAACCACCGATATCGAGAGTGAGACTAAGGATGTCTCGTGTCGTCCCAGGAATGGGAGATACGATGGCAGCGTCCCTCTCAGCTACAAGAAACGTGTTAAACCAATTATAGAGTGAATATACGCTACACGAAAGACGAACCAAGGAAATTGAAAAGGCTGCTCTTCCCGGCATTCGGAGGTCCAAAAATGACAAGCTTAATGCCGGACCGGAGGATTTCCCCCTTACGGTTGTCGGACAAATGAGATTGAATGCGATTGATAATATCTTGTGCAAGTGCACGAGCTAGACACTGTTGCAATTAACTAGATTGCAGGTGGACAGGCTACACGCAAACCTTGTTCAAACATCCGTTCTTGTCCCAGTTCATCAACATCCTCACCGAAGTCGATGAAACCTTCGACATGCATGAGACAATCGAGAATTTGAGCTCTCAGAGCGCCAAAGCGAGCTCGTTGAGCGCCCTATTGCGAAACTGGCTCGTCGGTGTAAAACAACACTGAGTGCGAGTGGTAGCACTTACACCCGCGCTAGATACGGCGACGCGCCTTTGTACATCGGTCTCGGCATCGATGAGGTCCCGCAAACCCTCTACCTGTGTCAGATCCAGTCGTCCACCTTGAAAGGCACGTCGAGTAAACTCTCCTGGCTGAGCTGGGCGGCAGTACGGTAGCCTTGACAGTGCCCGCAGAACAGAAGAGAGTACAGCTCGGCCAGAGTGAATCTGCAGCTCAACGACATCCTCCGTAGTGAACGATTTCGGTCCTGCGTGTAGATATGAACAGACTTATTGGGACTCGAGTCGGGGAACTCGCCATTGAAGAAGAGAACTAGGCCATCGTCCAATTTCTCGCCGGTGAGAGGATCGATGACGTGACGAAGTTCCGCAAGCCGTGGAATGGGTGCTTTGTCGATGAGAGACGCACGAACAGGACGAGTGATGGCTTTCCAGACGTTGCGAGCGTCGGGTCCGGACACTCTGATGACAGCGACACCGCCTTTGCCTGGAGGAGTGGACAATGCATAGATGGTTCGCCGCTGGGCGTCGGAGAGCGCCAGATCAGCGGCAACGGGAGCATGGTGATTGGCACGGGGCCATGACTGATATGGGCAACGGAGGCTATGCGCATGGATGGGCCTGGTCGAATTTCTATGTGGAAAAGAACGAGTGACAGATGGCAAACTGGGTTTTGGCGAGGCAAAAAAAGACTGTGACAGTCTGCCACGACGAAGACTTGCAGCTGACCGTTCGACGCTGCATGGCCGCACCATGGACGAGTAGCTCGCCAACTTGCGACGGGTTCCTCTTTCTCACGCAGCTCCCTTGTTCTTTACCATCAGTCTCGCCCATATCGCAGTACTCATCATGGGCCAAACACGTCCGTCCTTTCTTCATGACGCCGCCCATACCACGCTCACCCGGCAGTGAACAGCATCCCAGTTCATGGAGGACATGCAGAAGCGGTCCAATTGTATGTCGATTGCCACCGTCCTTTCTACCTTCAAATGACTCGATGAACTAGTCACATCCGCTGAGCTAGAACGTCTGAAGAAACGCTTCATGAAACTCGATAGGTATGGATCCAATCCATCGTGAAATCACCTGTCAATGACACATCCCTAGTGATGGCTCAGGGTCTATCGACCGCGAAGAGTTCTTGCAAATACCACAGATCGCCAGTAACCCGTTGGCATCGCGAATGATAGCCATCTTCGACGAAGAGTGCGTGTCGCGTGATCAAACCCGAACCTTTTTACCCAATACCTTTTGTTTGATTTTAGTGGCGGGGGGACTGTTGACTTCCAAGAATTCGTTGGTGGCCTCAGTGCTTTCAGCAGCCGTGGTGGCAGAGAGGAAAAGCTGAGATGTCCGTCCGCCCTCCATACCTTCATCCTGGTTCTTACCCCTATGGCACAGTTGCTTTCAAAGTCTACGATGTCGACCGCGATGGTTTCATCTCCAATGGAGAATTGTTTCTCGTGCTCAAAATGATGGTTGGTAATAACCTCAAGGTGCGGCGTGTTTGCCTCATTTCATGGGCCAACTAATTGATACCTGGTTATCTAGGATCAGCAACTCCAGCAGATAGTTGATAAGACAATAATGGAAGGCGACCACGATCGAGATGGAAAACTCAGCTTCGAGGAATTTGCTCAGATGGTTTCGAACACGGTAAGCTTTCGTCGTTATCTAACAAAGTCGTCAAAATGATTGTCCTCGTTTCTGCTTGATTAGGATATCGTGAAGCAAATGACTCTGGAAGATTTATTCTAGCAGGTTATTTTCATACCCTCGGCGTCGCGTAACAATACCATGGCTACACGGAGTTGATTAGTCAGTGACGAGCGGTACAGCTATTTGTACTACAACACTTTTTTTTTTATCACGGTTGTATGTTAAGAATCTGCATCACGAAGAAGAGCTGATTCTAAGTCCAAGGATGATTTGCTATTACCGCTCGGCGTTGCAAAAGCCTGTTTTTGGCATTTGTTTTGAGCGTCATTTTCAATGCCTCGCATTCGACTCTCAGGACCCTGATTGGACACATGCAATAATTCCATGTAATTAACTCCCGTGCAAGAATCTGAGTATCATCAAGCCCGATCTCTAGCCACGAAACTACTTCGGCGGGGCAGGTGTATAACTAAAATGAACTGCACTACTCTGCTAAAGATCAGCCGTGTTTCACCGACCATCAAACACTCCGCGAGCTACCTTTCCGTCCACCATGTGCCACAACGTTTCTTGCTGGGAAGCATAGCGCACTGTTCCAAATGAGTCCGGAACATCACTTGGCTGGATTCTTCTTGAATACAAGTGTGAGTGAAATTGTTGTTTCACTCCACGACAAGCTATCGGTTATCTTGCCTGCCTTCATTGGTATAATCCAACGTCAGCAGCGGTGACAGCCAACATACGTGGCATGATGGCGAGGGAAAGAGATGGTGCAAGTCGTCAAAAAAAACTATTGCCCTTCATGCGACTTGAATGGGATAGTCGGGGGTTGGTTTGTCCTTGTGTATTTGATGACCGACCTCGTGGTCTTTTGCCCGTCTAGTCTTTTCTTGGGTCCCGAGGGCCCCCCTCGGCTCCAGGCAAGCATTGTTTTCGGCTGGAAGTTGTGCGGCTGCATTATGGTGAGCGCAAAATCCAACCAACCGAAGATCAATAAGATGGCGGTAAGGTGTGATTGATACGATGGGATAGGAAGCGATGCTAGGAGTACTTGTACGCAAGAAAATAGATAAGTACTAGGACCAAATAGTTCACAGGGAGGGTAGTACATGGTGAAAAAAACAACAGTCAAAGGATGGTAAGAACGACATGTACAGGCAAGAGAGACGGATGCGAGGCAGCATCAAGGTGCGCTAGGGGCGTCGTTTTGTGTGAATGGAAGTTCCATGCCACGTCGACACGGGTAACAGGTATAGTTCTGGCGACAGTTTGTAACAGAGAAGAACACGGCAGTCGGGCCGCGGGTGGTTCGGAGTAGCCCTCTATCCTACGCTTCACCCGGTGTCCCCGTGTGCTGGTGTGTGAGGGGGTGAGGCGTCCGGGATGATACCATAGATGTGGAGCTGAGGGGAAAAAGTGGTGGTCATGATGGTACAACGAGGTCAGAGGGGTAGATTAAAATTTGTACACATCCGATGAGATGGGGATGGGGAGAATGGTGTGGTGCATAGAGTGCCATCCAAGTCATGCGGTAGCTTTATTGCTGCCAAGAGGGAACACCCATCATAAAAGGCGAACGTGAACTCGGCATTCCTACGTGGCTGAAAAAAGAGGTGTGGGATTGCTGCGTCGACTGTGATGCTTGCATGTAAAAAGGATCGGTGGAAGTGAAAGGAGAGGAAGCACACGAGTCGGTGGGAGAGTTCATGTTTGACGCCGAAACTGGGGTCGGTGATGGGGTAGGAAGGACCCTTGTGGTAGAACCGTGAAGATCGCCCTTGTAGGGGGACCATAGGTAAGCACTTGGGGAGCATGGTGAGTCGGGTGTTATCATGTCCTCTACGGTGCGTTCTTCGTCCATCTCTTCAAAGTCACACCAGCCATCATCGGTGCTCTGTCGGCGTGCAAAGGAAGCACTCCGCTTACGAGAGTGGTCTGCGTGTTCTGGAACAGGGAGAGGCCAGGTGAATGTGGCGGAGGAGGGCGTCCGGGCGGTAGGGGTAGTGCAGTGCTGGACATGCGCCGGATCACGTCGAGCAATGTTGACGCTGACCCCATGCACAAAGGCGGAGCCATGGGGGTGATGGGGAGAAAGGGACAACTGGTGCGTAAGGAGGGCCTGCGCGAGCTGGGCCTGGAGAGCGGGGGCAGGGAATGAGATAAACACCAGTGCGAGGCGGTGTGGGTAAATGAATTATTTACCTGAAGTGCAGCAAGGTCGGTTGCTTCCTGGCCGATGTGGTTGGCAGACAATGAAGCGACGAGGTCGTCGACTGACACGCTCATGGTCAAGGAGAGAAGGCAGACCAAGGACCGCCAACTAGGTGCTGTAACTACCCCAAACACGTGTCGGATCTCCCCGCTCGCCGCACCGACACCGCTCCAAGACGGAACACCTCAGTTGTTGGTTTCGTGTCAATTCACAGCGCATGCGAGCCCACCAGGAACCAGTTAGATCCGGGCGAGAAGAGAAGGTGTTACAGCTGTGCTTCCGGGTATGACGGGGATCATGTGTCCGCTGACCCCCTGGGCACACGGCGAATACCACATAAATCCGACTGGCGGGGGGGGGCGTCACGTACATTGTATCATAACCTTTAAGCGTGACGTACTGCTCCGTGTTCGATCTTGGAGAAGATTCTGCTGGCAATGAGTATTTAAATGACCATGTCTTCCTAACACTGCGGTGAGGTCAAGTCGCCGCTCCGTCCAAGGCTGTCCTCGAGGCTCTTCGTTGGCACGATGGATGGGTTGTTTTCTCCCCTGGCAGATGCACTCGGGGCATCTGTCGACCAGATCAAGGTACTTGTCTTCCAGCCTCGCAGTTCACCATGGTCACCCCTTTGCAATACAGCTCATCTGGTGTCTCCTCATCGCGTATCCCCTGGGGAGTCTGTTCATAAGAATACCATCATCTCAGCCCGGCCTCAAGCACGCTTTCAGTATATTCGTCTCTGTCGTTTTCTTTATACCCGTCCTACATCTACAATGGGGCTTCCTTCAACTCCTCGGTAGCGCCATCGGGACCTATGTCATTGCTGCCAATTTCCGAGGTCCCAGCATGCCGTGGATTGTGTTCATGCAAGTATTACCCGTCGTTCTTCCACAAATTTGTATCATGCTGACACTCTTTTAGTTTCGTCATGGGCCACCTCACTGTCAAGTATGCCGCGTCGTTTTGAAGTCTGTCTCTGTTGGTGTTGACCATTTCCCGTAGCCATGTCATCCGCGCAATCTATATGCTAAGTTACGAGACGTTTGAAATCACGGGCCCTCAAATGGTCTTCACTATGAAATTGACGACATTTGCGTGGAACGTTTACGATGGTAGGAGACCGCAAGAAGTTCGTTCTTTCCATGCTCTGTCTCCCTCCCGGTTGATCGAGAACCTATTGTAGGATTTGGACAAGTGGCAACTTGAGAAGCGTGTCACGAAATACCCTACGTTATTAGAGTTCCTTGGATTCACGTAAGTCACTGGCTTCCCGCATTTACACCACTGACCCCCATACTATGATCAGATTCTACTTCCCTGGAGTTTTAGTCGGACCATACCTCACTTATGCATCCTATACATCACTGATCGACGAGTCACTGTTCAAATCGATCGAGTCCACGAAGCCGCGACGAAGGGCGATTCCGGACGGTAGGAAGCGCGTCGCCTTCCGTAAGATGTTGATGGGGCTTGTATTTCTGGGCCTTTTCGTGGTCTTGAGCCCATCTCATAATTATGCTACCGCGCTAACACCCTGGTTCGCGGAGAAAAACATCCTCTGCCGGTATGATCAACCCCAGGTTGATGGTGCGTCTAACCCAGCGAACCCTCCAGGGTTGTCGTTTTCCAATTTTATGGGTTTTTCGAGCGTTGCAAATACTACGCTGTTTGGTCCCTGACGGAGGTAGGGAAACGATGGATGGTGATTTGTGAACAGCTGATTTACTCCCATGCATAGGGAGCAAGCATCCTGACCGGACTCGGTTTCACCGGATTTGGGCCTTCTGGCGAGTCCCTTTGGGAGGGTGCTGCGAACGTAAAGGTACTGGATATTGAGCTACCCTCAAACTTCAAGGTCCTCTTGGATGCCTGGAACATGAACACGAACATTTGGCTCAGGGAGTGCGTCTACAAACGTGTCACTCCCAAGGGTACAAAGCCGGGCTTCCGCAGCACGCTGATTACCTTCGCCGCAAGCGCATTCTGGGTAAGGCAGGTTCGCTTTCTGGTACAGTGCTGACAAGGAGTATTCAGCATGGCATCGCGATCGGATACTACCTTACATTTATCTTCGGTGGCTTCGTCACCTCCGTCGCCCGAAAGTGTCGGGCTGGCTTCCGCCCACTTGTCACACCTCGGGGGGGGCAATCCACCTGGGCGAAGCGTTCCTACGACTTCCTGGGCACCATTGCCACCATATTGTTGCTCAACTTTATAGCTGCACCTTTCATGTTGTTAACCTTTACGGACTCCGTGGAAGCGTGGTCTCGTCTTGGTTGGTACGGTTGCTGGATCGTGGGTTCGGCGTTCATCTTTTTCAACGCTGGAGGATCAGAGTATCTACAAGGCTTGCAGAAGAAGCAAGCTCGCATTGTTGACGCCAAATCTTAGGTTCCATCCACTCATTTCATAGTCCCCTTGAAGCCTGCCGTAGAGGAATTGAAGAAGAGACTTGACTAGGATGCGAGTACATATAGAGTATGATATCTAGACCTATGAAGTGTTTCCGCTGCTATCTGAACGGGCGTTCCTAGTCTGGACCTCCTCGGATCTGCAGGACGAGTGAAATGAAAATATGTGGTTAGTAGAAGTTTGATGGCTTACGGACCTTTACGATCGTGGGATGGAAGTGTCCGATTGGCTGACATCGTAGTCTCGCATATGTCAGGTGAATAGCCACTGATCAGTAGGGCGAGGCAAAATAACTTGAATGATTTCGAGACTCATACATCTACTCGAC
>JBBPNQ010000168.1:0-28465 GCA_038090975.1 Boletellus pseudochrysenteroides
AGGAACTGATCGCAGGACGGCTGTTGCGGCGTGACTCACGGGGACTGCTTTCACCTGCATTTCATCCACCTCACACATACTCTGTATCAAATATGTAGACATATCATATAGGCCTGTACAATATTTGTCGGTATGGAGGACAGAGTCTTTAAACACAAGCCCACGAATACGCAAAATCCAGTTGCTGATGTTATGTACAGTACTTGTTCTAGAAAATCGAGACAAATGCTACGCAAGAAATGCTGTTGTGAAGGTCAACTCCAAATGGTTGATCAAGAAGTATGGGGACCAGGAAATGATATACTGCATAAAGTCTACCTATGGCGAGCGGGTTCGCTCTCCCACTTTGCAAGCGTCAGGTGCATCCTCTTCCTTGCCCAGACACGACCTCTGGTGCCTCTGCAGAGAGTCCGTTCGAGAGAGCTGCGACCCACATCTCGGGCAATGTACTTTGTCTCGCATATGCACGGCAAGCACATGACGTGGAATGCTTTCCCTCCGCATCAGTTTCTGGCACTGTCCCCAGAGACAGACTTGAAGTGTCTTGTTGGCTTTGAGACAGATCGCATGGGAAGCTTTCAAATGCTGCCCGATCGCATTCTTGGTGCCCGCCACAACTGCGTTGCATGGTCCAGCGCAGTCAGACCACTGACATTGATAGAGAGAGGCAGACAAAGCTCCCTGTCTTGTGCTGCCGAGAACATAGGGTGTATGACGCGAGCGGACAGCCATAGATTGAATCTGCGGCCTGGACGGGCTGATATGTTTGCTCGTTGAACGAGCGACTGGTTTCCGGACGGGATGGCCCTCCTGGAAATGTGGAACAGCAATTTCCTCAACTCTAGTAAGCATTGCCTCTACGCGGGCAGGGGCGTAGTGGGGGACATGTGGCTGGAAAAATTGCATAGAGGGGGGATGCTGGTGCATAAATGAGGTAGTATCAAAATGTGCATCGTCCTGCCAGTCACCCGGTATACTCGTTGCAGATGGGCAAGTAAGTTGGTCAGACCAAGCAGACTCAGATCTGTACATTCCAGACAAGCCCAGAGCATTTTCATGAGGTGCCCACGAAGTATAGGCATTATCTAGCAACAGGATATTAGTACGCCATAAGCAGATAACAAACTTGACAGCTTACCTGGGGTGATTTGTGACACGCCTGTAAGCCAGTCAATTGTGCTGTCGTTGCACAAACCCCTGTAGCGATGATGGTCATCCCCGTAAAGATTCGATCCCAACGACAATTCCCGTCCAGGTCTCACCGAGGATATTGTGTAATAAGCTCATTGGTGGAGAGATGAATGTCGAGTAAATCCTGCCCGTTGAAGAAGTGGTCCATTCCACTGTAGGTGATTGCGTGTAGCCTGCTGAAACACAGGCGTCCTACCTTTTATCTGCTATCTCACCCTTACCTCAGAAGAACCTTCGCTGGAAGATATTTTAGCAAAGTGATCTCCACCCGCCATCAGAGCACTGAAATTTACCAATGGGATACGGCCAATAACGGCCACCTTCGCTGTCAATATTGGAAAATGAGAAAAGAGGGCTACCATGGTAGCACACATAATTACTCAGTCTAGGCAGCCGGAATTGCTCACTTGCCAACCTCTACCACGGCAGACCATTCCAAATACATTCTGATCATATCCATACTGTATTTGCTGTGGTGAGGTAGTGTGAATGATTGTCTACACAGAACCACATGGATTGGTTGGCAAGCTGGACAAGGCACATGAATTAACATGAAGAAGAGGCGGGCATTGGCTTGAACCAACGTTGCGTTTTCGCTGCGTGGGTTTGCCAACAGCCAAGTTCCACGAGGCAATGGAGCGCGCGGCGTCTTCGGCCCAAGTTGCTTACCTTTTATGTCACGTGAAGAAGGCAGTCGAATCAATAAGAAACCAGATTCCTATAAGAAGTTGGCACGATCGTCCTCCTGCATCAATGTTGGCTAGCCGTGGGTGTTTGGTAGACTGCCAAGGGGTTCCGTGGGAAGTTGTCAGTTCCCGAGAAAATAATTAATCATCGACGGCGCTCGAAGTGATCGAGCTCAGTCTAGAGGGGCCATTGGCTGTTTTCTTACTGCATAGTCGAGTCTGCACCTGTAGCTGCATCGCCTGTGTGTATATCATGAGTTCTAGAATGAACTGGAGTGAACGCCGTGAGTTGCAATCGTTGTGGAGGGCAAGCTCCGTCATCAGTTGTCATACCTCGACGTAGAGCGCCATAAATCATATATGGTCGTGTTGAGTGCGAATGATACAATGTAGTGGTATGTCGGAGATTATTGGAGAGATGAGAGTAGACTAAGTGGAGAAGGTAGGTATGGGATTGTTATAAGGGGTCATTACAAGAGCAGTATAGCTTGAAGGGGTAGATGCCCGACGCGATCAAGAAAAATATCATTCGATAACCTGGAATTCATCATAATAATTAAGTAACCCATCGCACATGGATAGATATGCCTTACGAGAACCTGTGCATGCTCAGGGGACCCTCTAATATGGTCGATCAAGGTTCCCTCCCTGGTAAAAGTCTGTTCACAAAGTGGACAGGCCCACCTGACAGGAACATGCCGTTCTTTCATATGTCTTTCGAGGCTGGACCTCCTCATTGGTCCACTAGCGCATTCATACCAAAGACACGGATATAGGCGCGAGTCGGATGTGACACCATGTTTATAATGCAGGTGGGCCTTGAAGTCCCTCCCCTTCACGGGGTCGCTGCAAAGTGTCCCCTGGTCTATCCACTGACAGTTTACCACTTTTTCGTCAATAACATTCCTGTTGAAGGTGATCATGTCCTTCGGGGAACTATGTTGAGTCGGGTAGAGACTAAGAAAAAGGGAGAGAAAAACATACGTTTAATGTCCAGGCTTGGTAGCCTTCGTTCGAGTTGTCCATTATTTAACGCTCGACGGAGAGCACTGTGCACGACCAGTACGCCTTGCTCGACATCCTGGAAACGGAGTCCTATTGCATTAAATACAAGCCTGGTCCACGCGCGCCAACCCATTCGAGGAGCTGCCTTGGCAATGGAAGGGTATCACGCCAGGGATGGCAACCCTCCATTAATTTCTTGAAACGTAGTGTTTACATCGTCCGTTGGAGTCTTGGTTTGCAGAACTGCGGACCGGGTCATTAGGAAAGGCGCCATTGTCGGAAGAATTGTCGACCGAGGGCCACTTTGTCGTGCCTCTTTGAAAGAAATCAATGACTTGAGACACGGGGCCGGGAGTGTTGGTTGGCGCAGAGGAAAAGAATGGTAGCGGAACATGTCCAGCGCCAGGTTTGGCGCCCTAACCTTACAATAATCATTCGCACTCGCCAACCTTTTTAGCACGTCAGTGGTTTGCTATTTGACCAATTGGCTGCGACGTCCAAAACTACCAAGCATCCGATGAACACGGCAGGTCCTCACCGAGCTAGCTCGTCCTGAGACGAACCACGAGGATCGGAGCTAACCCCGAAATGGTTCACTTGACAGGTGAAAGGTTCCAACACTGAATCACCAGCTTATCTGGATCGATCAGGGGGTTGATTAAGATTTCGTGGGTTGTCAGTAATTCCAAACAACTATTCCATTCCACCATGTCCAGTCCATGCACACGATTGTTGCTCAGATACTAACCTAAACCCCAGGTGACTCGCAGTTGGGACCGCTTGCTCAAGTCAGGAGCAATGGGAAACAAGTGATCCTGGAACACGACTTTCAACAGGTTTGTCTCCCGGATATAAACCAGACTCGTTTCACCTGACGACTACACGATAGACGTTCCAACACGAATGTATCATAGCCACGGAACTGTGGTGGCTAATAAGCCTACGATACGATTGTTTCGCGTGTCTGTGTGTGGTGGGGACGGGCCTTCCCGTCAATACAGAATGCACGCGTTTTCTCATCAAATGCCACATGCGTGTCAGTCTGCATCAATCTGTAAAAGGGTCCGACTAGCTTAAATCGGTAAAGGCAACAAGATGGCACCCACGGATGCCTCTCATCAGCGCGATAGAACCGTTCCAATTCGGTCTGATGAACATTTCAGTATACTGAACATAGCTTTGAGCAGAAATTCAATGCATCCGGACCGCGAAGCATCGAAGGACGGTCGTGACTCCCCCAACGGTCGGTGGTCATTTCTTTTTGTCTGGCCAACGTGCCAAGAATTAGTTCGGGAGGTGCGCAAGCATCCATCCACGAGCGCTGTAGATCAGTTGGATATATGGATTAAATTCTCCAGACCAAAGGGAGGGATACCTGTCAGTACAGCGAATCCTGCTAGTGACTGCGCGCTGGGTTTGGAGAGCAACTTTTCGGAGATCGGAGTCTCACGTGGGCTTCTCAACTCTCAACCACCTCCCCATGAGCCCCTCATAAATTTTATTATCCATGAGGTCAGCGTTCTGACGGTATTTGTCCATCCCCTTGTTTCCGCTCCAAAATGTTTTACCATGGCTCCAAGCACCATGGCCATATTCCAACCGTCCCGCATTCCCTCCAAATTGCACACAGATTGGGGCCCGGGGGATACTCGTCTTCAGGTTCGGGACTAGTGCCACCACGGGCATCTTCATAAAATGGGACAATAGGATTAAATTTTAATCCTCCTTCGAGGTTGCAGCGCGAGTCGGTGAATCGGCCACTCAAAGCCCATTTCCTTACGGTGTTTTAGGCGAGCTGCTTCGCAAGGTTGTGAACGCCGGTGTCTTACATATGCCCCACTTACACCGCGTTCCCAGCCATGCACGAGTTTCATCTGCGACAACAATGAGAGCGTAGTTGCTCTAATAACTAATATGCCCTGTCCATGGTGTCAAGTGTGTCACCTTGCGCTTTTCCCGGGCCTCCTTCATCGTTGCTTCACGAGCAAGTCTGCTGTACAATTTTCTACATCCCAGTCGCGTCCGTAGGTCAGTGCATATATATTGTCTTTAAATTGTCACAAACACAGACACCTTGTCAGGTCCTGAGATATCTGCGACATGCTTGTTCAGGTGGAGAATGGAAGCGGCTGTTATAGACAACAGACTTGGTCTTAAATGCTAAGGTCTGCACAAATGATCTTGCTGGCCGGTCGCTTTGTAAGTGTCTTCCAACGTCATGCGTTACGACCAAGTGCTGACACTAATGTCAGCAGATAAGTTTTACGTTAAGACCGTTGTGGGATGCATGATGCGCCATTTGATTATCAACATAGTGCATCTGCAGGGTTAGCCGAGGATACGACCGCCCCAAGTTCGACTTCATTCCGTTTTTTTTTGTTGGCCATCCTCTCACCACAGTTCTCAAATGACCTGTAATAGAGTCGTTGAGTGCTAAGGTTACGTACCGTCCTTCAAATCTGGGCTATCACAAAATACGTTAGCCTCTGAGATTCAGCACGCCACACGCACGCCCTGAGGATTCTACATTATGTAAATCATTAGATTGAATCATATCACTCCTGGAACGCTTATACGGATACTGTAGCTCGATTCGATATTCAACGTGGCCAACTTGGTTTGTTTCTGCACTCCGGTGGAAGTGGCAGAACCCTCCACAGGGTGGCAGTCACGTTTCAAGGGCAGACTGGTAAGCGCACACGCCAACGTTGACAGCATGGTTTACTCTATTTCCCCTTATCGTATCAACGCGTTAGTGGTTATGAGCCAACAGGTTGGCTACACGGTCGAAATGCACCGGCGACACGGCGGAGGTGAGGCTTTCGAAACAGCAAGGTTAAACACGCGAGATGACTGAGCAGGAGTAATTAATAGTGCTTGTTGTACGTGGCATTGTCAAACAGGAAGATGACAACTTAGACTTTCATAGAAGCTAGAAAGATCGTCTATTTTGGATGCCACTGCAGGGACGTCAGTCATTGTCCACAAACGGTAGGAACGCTCCACCTGGAGCGCTACCACTCCCCAAGCTTGGCCATCTGGCCAAACTGGCCAGGAGTTGGTATTATTATATACAGGTTGGTTGATGCCCCCATGGATTGGGTGGAATTCATGGAATTGCGGTGGATTGTACATCGCCAATGATAATGATGGCGACTCCCTCCTGTAGGCACATACTGAATTCATGCAAGAGGTTGGTTGAACAAGACAATTACCGCCTTGAGCGGCTGGATCCACCCCTTCCCCTCGTCGCACGTTTTCTCTCTCTCTCTTCCTCCCGTGCCCTTGCACTCCGTTGTCTCGGGTCAATGACCTCGTAGTCTCGCTCCGCCTTTCTTGTCTCTTCCCCATCATCCTTCGGAAAATGGAGAGCATGGTTCATGAACCCTCGATCATCATCCACTTCCATACCCTCTTCTGCTTCTTGAGGCCTCGTTTCTCCCTCCCCATCTACCTCTCCATTCCCATCCACCTCGCCTTCGCCCTCATCTGCGCCCCACGCAGACGTCGATGATGCTTGCAGCATTCCTCTGAATTTGTTCAGCGCTGCAAGTACATCCCCTTCATCCCTCCGTCCCTTCCCCTTCTTGTGCAGCCCACGTCCCTTGGAATACTTGGCAAGTTCTTCCGCCAAGTACGACCTTTGCGTTTTCGCCTTCTTTCTTTCGGCTTCTTCATCGCTATCTTCACCGCCCTCGCGTCGTCGAGTGAGTTTCCGTATTTCAGTTTCCATCTTTTCGATTTCGGAACGACGTGCATCGCTGCGCACAGCGAGAAGGGGGCTTAGCGCTACTACAGAGTGATTCTAGAATGCTGTGTTACCTGATCGATGCCTTATCTTGTGCATGTTTTTCCCTAATTTTGGATACGTCCGTATCATTTACTTTTTTCTCCTTACCCTTGTATGGATGTCTTGTAAGCGAACGCTACTGCATTAGTTGCAACATACTTTTAGTGGCGGCACCGAGGTACTCCCCGCATTAAGATCCCCTTCTTCCTTCTCATCTTTTTTGGGCGGAGGAGGTTTCAAGAGATCTGGCATCGGTATTGGCAATGCCCGTGGGTCGTCGATCACTATAAATCCAAAAATCGGGAGGAAGCATGGTTCATGGCCGAACAGCAAAAAAAACACTCACAATCAGGCCGTGCGATGTCCTTTTTTTTCAGTACGACGAATTCCCCATCTTCGGTCTCCGCGTTTTCATCGTCCCCAAAGCTCAACAGTTTCACGTTCCTGAAAGTGAGTTGTGTCGATTATTGGGCATCAGCATGACAAAGGCATGTTACTGACTTTTTGGCACCCTTGCGTCGCTCCGATTCTTCCCGTTCACGCTGTGCAGCCTCACGGGCACGTTGCTGCGCACGTTTCTCAGCGGCGGTGATACGTGGGATTATATCAGGGAAAGGATTATCGACGATGGACACAGATTTGATCTTTGGTGGACTAGATGGTGTCGACGTCACCCAACATCAAAAGTATGAACAAAGCAGCAAGTAGATACATACTATAGCGGTCTTTCATTCTTGTCGAGCTCTATGACAGCTGCTTGTCTAGACGTACGCAACAATGCAACAGGAACACGTACCCATCTCTCCGATCTTCAAGACATCTTGGCAGCAGCATGTCAACAGTTGAACCCTACGCATGAGTTTACGAGGACGTACTGTAAAGTGTATCACCCACAACCCTCCCGAACAGCGTGTGCTTTCCATGTAGTTCATCCGCTCGATCTTGTACAAGAGCCACGCAGGTCAGTCCCACACTACCCTGAGGAGACGAGCACAACGCGGAAACATACCAAGTGTGATGAAGAACTGGGAGTCATTCGAGTTCTTTGTTCCACCGTTCGCCATCGCCACGAGCCCGCGGTGGGCAAACCGCAACCGGGGGTGGATCTCATCTTCAAACGGTTCTGGAAGGGTGGTGCAAGCCATGTGTGTCTCCATAAAACGCGTCCGAAACACGATCACGTACCACCGTAGAACGACTCTCCTCCTGCACCGCTGCCAGTCCTGTCTCCAGTTTGGACGAGGAAACCAGGAACAACTCTGAGTTGCGGGTAAAGGTGTGGGTCACTGGCGCGGTATGCCGGGATCCGAGTTCCTACCTATGAAAAATAACACCGTCGTAGTATCCTGCCGGCAAACGCGAGGTCAGTAGCAGGTTGTGGAGTGTGCTGCTATACACACCTTCGAGCGCAAGTGCTATGAAGTTTCGACATGCTTTCGGTGTTTCCTTGTGGTGCACCACCATTTGAGCGCGAGGCAGTCATATAGCAGGCCCCGAGCGTACCTTTGACCACAACTCGATGTCAATCTCACCAACGGTGGTGTCGAGAATAACACGTCCGTGAGTGGGTAGAGCCATTTCGGTGAGCGCTTGGCCCTCGTGGAATCCAAGTTAAACCAATCACATTGTGGTTAGGGTTTGTCTGACAATACATTCGCCAAATTGTACACAACGATCTCAAGTCCACGTTGCTGTCTGCGATGTGCAATGTCTTCTTCATCTAAGACGGTGCACTTCCAGTTATAGCGTATGCGTGTTGCTGTACTCCCGTCCCAGACCCAACACCCATTTCCGAGAACTGATGCTGTAGGGCCCCAACTCCGTAGTCATACCCTGACCCTTGTCCATATGCTGGGGACGGAAGATGTCCATGTCCACTCCCACTGCCCGGCCCTCCTCCGTACGTAGGCCCTACGCCCTGTGGAGATTGCGTAGTAGGCTGGGGAGAGGGGTAACCGTACGGTGTTCCTGCCACGGTCTGTGTCGGTAACTGCGCAATTCCATGAGAATCAGCTTGATACTCATATGATCCTTCGGGTAGCGACGCGGAAGAAGCGGATGGGAAATATTGGCCTGCACCGTTTGGCTGAGATGTCACTTGGGGTTGAGATGCAGTCTGGACTGGTGAAAGCGACTGCCCTTGGAGCTGAACGCCTTGTTCTGGGGGAACTGAACCTTGTGGGGAGGCATCCGGTAGGCCATCTGTCACCCCGGGTACTGAGAAGAAATAAACAGCTCCAGCGGGGTCTTTGCCTCCCTGGGCGTAGTACTGCGCCCACGCTTGAACGTTTGGATCCGCGTACGTGGTGTGTGGATCATACAAGTACGGCGGGCCAGACTGTTCTGGTCCGGGTTGACCTTGCCCCTGAGGTTGACCTGCCTGCATAATTTCAGCTGCCGGGGTATTATTATGATACTGCTGCTGCGGCTGAGGTTGGAGCTGCGGTTGAGGTTGAAGCTGTGGTTGAGGTTGAAGCTGCGGTTGAGGTTGAGGTTGAAGCTGCAGTTGAGATTGAGGTTGAGGCTGGGGCTGGGGCTGAGACTGGGGTTGTGGCTGAGGTTGTAGCTGAGGTTGGGGTTGTTGCTGGGAGTAAGGGGATCGTACAGGTTGCGGGACAGATACATTGTATGGTTGAGCAGTAGCAGGTATGTATCCTTGTCCAGCACCATAGCCAGGATCTCCATGCTGCTGTGGGAACGAGCTCTCGGGGTAGTCAGTTGGGGCAACATAGCCGTACGAGGACCGACGCCGAGAATAGTGTTGGTCAAAACCAGGTGTAGCAGAAGGGTAACCATATGGCGGCTGAGGGCCGTACTCCTGCTGGACATAAGGCGCTTGTCCGTGGCTATAATCTGGATGTGGAGCGACCTCGTACACTATCTGGATATAAGCCACAGATCGAATGAATGGGACTGATCTACGTACTCCCAGCATGTCTTGCAAGACTATCTTCCATCATCCGATCGAAGATGACCCGTGCCTTGACGAAGCTTTCGTTCATTGACACAAGATCGGCTGAAAGAGGCTCTCAGCACATTCGCCGAGGAAAGATCAAGGGTCCGCACCTCGTTTCTGGCTGTATTTGTCAATCAGCTTGACGATCTTGGGCCGGAGAGACATGCAAGAACGATATAGTTCCTGTCAAGACAGCTTAAGGACACAACACATGGGGGGTGCCGAGACTTTCGAACCTGAATCTCCTCATTATCCGCAAGGTTTTCTCCCGAAGCGTCTATAGCGCGAAGCATTGTCAATAATCTATCGACGTTCCCAACCTGCGCAAACACGGCTGCCTCTTGCTCTGCTTCTTTCGCAAGTTCGGCCACGGTTGGCTCCGGTAACGGTTCCTGCAGGGTTCGATCAGATGAGCAGCAACAATCAGGTAAGGAAAACACCGACCACATAGTTGACGGGGAATATCCCAGTCCTTCCCCTCAACTGGCCGCGCCACCAATCTTTGTAGCCGCGGTCGACGACCTTTATGATGTCACCTTTGTCAAATGCGAGTTCCCCCGGTTCAGTGGGTTCAAAGGTATGCAAAGCCTTGACACGAGTGACTATGGGGGTGGACGCAGGGACGGGGATAGCGACCGATTGCAACGGCAGCGATGAACTAGACGATGCTGCGGCTCTCTGCATACTCTGCGCAGGCACATATCCTGCTGGATGAATGGGTCCTGCAGTATTGTTGGTACTGGGACCGGCAGCCAAGCCGGAGCCCGATCCGCCCGCGCTACCTGACTGCGCTGAGTACTGGGTATACCCGGTTCTGCCACCCTTGTCATGCATGGACATCTCCAGGACCCGTTGAAGTTCCTCCTCTTCCCTCCGCCGTACTTCATCGTCGACAGCGGGCGGAGTAGGTTCATCAGGTGGCTGAAACTTATAATCTTGGGTACACGTTAGCAACCAACGGAAAGCGCAGCGAAGAAACCCCACTCTTTGCTTTCAAGTTATTATAACACTCTTCCATAACACCGAGAGAAGGGTCCCTTTCGAACTCGGCTGTCCACACGGCAACCAAGTTCAAAGCTCTTTTGCGAACCTTGTCATGGGTAGTCTTGAGTGAACATATCATGAATACATACTCCTAGAATCGAATCCTAAGAATGCGCACCCGATCGGTGATGAGCTTCTCAAGAGCCTGAGTGAACGCGCGTGAAGCAAATTCGCGATGAAGATCGACCCCACAGTTCTTGGATAAGGATTCTGCGAGGGAAAGCGAGTAGAGTTGGACATTTGGACTGCGGTGTGCGAGGCGTTTGACGACCGAGGCGGTGACACCGCGAGCGCTGCAGGAGCGAAATATGAGGGCGACGGGTTGGATCGTGAGAGCGAAACAGGTACCCTGGTTCACCCTCTTCTTGCACTTTGTCACAGAGGTTGAGAACGACCTCCCAGTTCTCGCTAGTCAAGTTCTCGTCCGTAGCCTTGGCTATATATGTGACGCATGGGCGGTCGTATAGTCGGTCGCAAAGTTCATCGCGAGAATGATGATAACGCACCGACTATATCATCGTAAGGATTTGGCTGCCCCGCTTTGAACATTGCAGACGCTTTGAACCCACGGTCGAGCTCGCTGATGTGGTCGTGGGGCGGATGGGGACGTTGAGGTCTTGCAGTACAAGTCACTGCGAGAGGCGGTGTCGATCCCTTACTGTGATTGGCGCGTGGACCGCCACCCTCGCAAACACTCCCTTTCTCCACTTTGCCACTTGTTTTCCTCTACACATTCATGGCCAAGGGTACTTAGTATGCAGCGCTACGCTAAATGCATCATACTAATACACGTGTACCCAGTTCCACGAAATTTCCGCCTCCTTGAAGAGCTCGAGAAGGGCGAGAAAGGTATCGGAGATGGTTCTTGTTCGTATGGCTTGGAGGATAGCGATGATATCTTGATGAGCAACTGGAATGGAACCATCATTGGCCCTGGCCATGTAAGTCCCCATCCAAGGGAAACCCCGATTCCGCGATATCGCTGGTTGATCGCGCACTGCAGACTGTACACGAGAACCGCATCTACAGCCTCAAGATTCATTGTGGAAACGATTATCCTGACAGGCCACCCGCCGTGCAGTTTCTTTCTCGTGTTAATCTACCTTTCGTCAATCAGGCGGATGGTAAGGTTGATCCTACCAAACTCAACGTCCTCTCCCAGTGGGGGAGGGATAGCAGCATAGAGACTATCTTGGTCGGTATAAGGAGGTAAAACACCCCTCCAACCTTTCATTTTAGATGTCTAATACTCTCATGTTAGGGAGATGGGGTCTTTTAATAACAGAAAATTACCCCAGCCACCTGAAGGCAGCACGTTTTAAAGGAGTTCACTAGTGTCGTCGGACGTCGACGCATCAGAAGAGGAACATTAATTGGAAGAAGAGATGACAAGTTATGAGCAGCATTTCCGTTGTCACAAGATGGGTCCTAGCATTAATTCTGCACTTTGTTTTGTTTTTTCTCTAGTGAATTTTTATTCGTTCCCCACAGCACTTGATGCCATCCGGCGCATATTCCCTGAAATCTGAGCCATTTAACCATCCTTTTCAGGCGTTTGGTGAATGCATCTGGCATCCGATCCCCAATCACGCTATGATGAGACGTTTGTGATGCTATCCAGTTAGCGACTAGATAAGTCCAGGTCTCCGCCTGATGGTGTCGAGCTATCTTATGATTATTCTAGTTGGACGATGGTAAAGTAGGGATCTGTCCAAGAGTAATCTCAGCTGGGTTCATTTACAGTGATTAGTAAGGCGCGCATTTTTCCCGCGGGTTATGCATCGTCAGCGATCGTCGATAGGGTTGCTCACGGGTACGGGTACGGTGTGGCTCTTTGTTAACCCGCACCAACACTGCACACCGTACCCGCGGTGTACGGGTTTTCACGAGTATGCTAGTCTGTGGATCCCCAGGACCCTGATACAGATGCTGAGTGGCCCGGGCGTTCTTTAATAGCAGACACCACACCACTGCAAATCCAATTCATTCTCCTTACCATCATCTTTCAAGGATGGATGTTCGACCTACTTGATAATCCAATGGGCCTCATGGACATGCACGACAACTTGTAAACATGAAAGAAGGAGCAATGGAACATAAAGCCCTGAGTTGGACGACCTCCACCGGCACCACCCAACCCCCCGAGTCTATTTTGCCATGCCCGCTGCCCTCACTAATGCTGTCTCAGCCATATCCTTTCACGTCGCCTCCGCTGTCTTGCAGACTACAAAAGCGGCCATCATGGTGCCATCGGAGACATCGAAAGGGGTGATACTTGCCATCCCTCCACGAAAGAGGTCCACACTTTCGTCGGCTCCCTCTGCTAACCGACCTGATGGCTGTGGCACCACTGTTATTGATGCGGATGGCACTGATGATGTTGGTGCTGCCAATGAGGATACCGAGGATGCGACAACTTTGGGTGCATCTATCGTTGAGGAGGACCCAGCGGCGCAGCTTGGTAAGTAACTTGTCATATCTATTTAGATCGTAACTATTGATTCAATGTGTTGCCCATTTAGCGTCACTCAAAAAAGCTGGCGTTCACTCGCCTACTCTTTTTTCAAGCTCGATGCGGTAAAGATTGAATATTTTAATGGGCGTCTCGTTCATTTCTTTCCCTGTGGAGCACAAAAATGCAAGAATTAATGATCTTATTGCGGTTATCCGGCAGCAGAAAAAAAGGAAATCTACTTCTGGGTAATTACCATTAGCTATTAGTCACCACAAGTTCAGGTGCCCTTAGGTTACTAGATAACTGAATGCATGTTGTTGGTTTTTGTCGGACGACCTGCGGGTTGGGTCTGCCACACCGCGGGTAGTGCGGGTCGGTGTCAACCCGTACCCGTTGGGGGTCCGGTGCCGGCGGGTACGAGTACGGTGTCTGTGAGTCGCCGACCCGCGGTGTTACCCGTGAGCAACCCTAATCGTCGAAGCAATACTTTGTGTACTTGCTGGATTGTTTCCTGTGTTTATTGTCTTCCCTCTGATGCGCCTCTCTACGTAGTGACATTCGCGCTTGCTTTACTCCTCCTGAATACATGCCGAGTATCTGACCATCTGACGTTCAAGCTTTCATTGAATCTCGCCAAGAATAGCTGCAATCCGGAGTCTGAGGAAAGTATCTGGACTTGGTAATCTCTCGTTCGTCGATGACTTTGTCAATGCTCGTAAGCGTTTGTTCTACTTCCACAGAGGGGTGGTGCTGATCCCTAGACAGTGCAAATGCAGCGGAGAATGACCTCTTTGTCTAACAAACTTTGCAACCTGAGGCTGGCCCTGGTTCCATGTTTTACAACGTTTGCGATGCACTGGAATAGGGACGGACTCGGTGTAACCTGCCACAGATTAGGGCTCCAAGCACGCCACACGAACCTGGGGATCGTTCTGGAATGGTACTCACTACGGTTACGGTAACATTCACAGAACCTGACAATCCGAAAGATCCACGCGCCCGCTTAGTTCGCGGGAACACACTGACGGGCCGGGCAAAGTCCGGATTAGATAATCCGTGGTGCAGATGATGCGAGCAGCGTCAGCTCGTCTAATGTTACCGCGGCAATTTCCAGCGCGCTCGCGGACCTGGTTGCAATCAGCTTGGATATTACCAAGTTGGTCCCCCACGTGCCCACCGTGAATCGGGTCTTGCAGCCCACCCGCTTCGTGGTTGTTCCCTCCCATGAGACGTTGCTCTTGGACGTCCCCCCTACGGTTCCCCTCGCTGCCGACATCTTCAACGGCGGATAATAACACGATATACTTTGGTTGGAACGTGGGGATTTTTTTTTTTGGCCACCGGTCTCAGCAACACCTCCCGATTGTCGCTCACGACACACGCCATGGGCGATTCCTGGTTTGACAGTACCGTTTCTGCCAGCGATCTCGACAAGGCTGGCACGGCCAATCAGCCCAACTACCAGAGTGATGGACTCCGCTGTTCAGACACGACTGCTCAGACTGGTGTTGTTAATCCGACGATTCATGTCAACCAGACGGCGGCGCTCCGTCCCATGAGGACCCGGCCAGCATAATATCCTGAGACGTAGCACCTCTACCGTACACACATACATCCTAGTTTCAAACATACACCGAATGCATACGTATGCGTGTCAACCAAACTTCTAGTATATTATCCGCCCTGGCAAGTCTTTCAAAAAAAGAGGCCGGGCTGAAGTTCATCTGAATCTCGATCAAGCGTACATTGCCAGCACACGGGGGGTCGTCGCCACCGCATTTGCCAATGTGACTCAGCTCGTCGGTGGCCGTCATCCGCGGAGGAGGGAGTGGCTTGGACATCGCCGCACTCCTCAAGATGCTGGGAATTAATGCGCTCATCGTTGTGAGACCCCACGCATCGTTCGTGTCCGCTCGTTTCCAGTGCGCTTCTTCCGGAACATCCGGATGCTTGTAATGACTGAATCAGACCTAACACTGGATTGGCATTAGTACCTGTTTTAACTCGATTTGATAGCGCATCCGAGTCAGGGACACAACTATGTACGGAAAAGATTTGGACAGGCATCTGGGGGCCGTGCTATTCATCGGTTCGTATTATTCCGCGGTCTACCCGCTGACAAAGGACTTCCGCGCAGCTGAGAGAAGAATGCCGGTGATGTGCCGTCAGGAAAACTGGGACGTGGGGTGATGCAGCCAGTACAGAAGAAGACGAGGGTGTTTCCGTATCCTGTAAAAATGCTGTTAATAAGCATATCTGTGTGGGTAAAATCGAATCCTCCAACCCTTGCCATCTGACGGGGAAGCAAGGCGTCATTTGAAGCCAGAAGGGTTATTGTGACGTGAATGACGGCCCACTGATCCGGTGTGGTAGATTTGGTGTGACGGGAAGGGTGAGCGTAACGAGATGAACCCGGAGGCCCATACTAGCACCCAGCAGCGGACGACCACCGGCATTTCGGAACAGTGGAGAGGTAAACTGGGGAGAAGGGCTCATGTTTCGAGCGACGACTCGTGATGCTGGTATGAGCGGACTAATCGGCTTGGTTGTTCAGAGGCGAAATGAATGAGAGTGAACGTGGGCAGTAAAGGAGAGGATGAGCTTACAGGTCCGCGGCATGAAGTGGCGACCACCAGTGCCTCCGATGAGCAGAGAAACTGCGTGGGTTGAGCCTGCGCTGATCGATCGCAAAGGAGCCATGCGCATGAGGTTTCTTGTCTGTTCAAAAGGAAGCAGTTCGAGAGGACGCATACGGAAAAATGAATACGGGGAGTGAAGCAATCCAACGGGGGTCGCTTTTGGTCGGCCACTGCCAACTAGTTATTCCCACCCAGGTGATATAACCAACCCTGGTCACCGAGACAATTGCGGGTGAAACTGGTGGGACCATTTGCCTGTGTCTGGCGTTACAAGGCACACTTGGAAAAACCAGTGTACCGAAATTACCTTCGGTAGGTAGAGGAACATGCGGGCATCCACCGCGAACGATCGGCCTGTAAAATCAGTGCTGAACGTTGAATATTGAAAATACACGATCGCTGTGACCCCGATATCCGCATGAGGTTTGTAGCCGCATTGTAGCGGAGGTCCGTTTCTAGGTCGATATGCTGTACAGGCCGGCTTCTTTGCCAACTTCCGGGCATCCACCTAGGTCCAAGTTCGTACTCATTTTACTATAAGAGTCAGGTCATGATTCCTATGCTCCGTGCTGTGAAACTGGTCGGGTAAGGAGTGAATCCATGAATGCCCAAACCAAGATAGTTCGTTCCAGGGAGATAAGCGGTCAAGAAGCCTCCCAAGTATGGGCATGAGCGTTCCTATTAAGCCATTCTAGCTACATGAATCTATGCATCGTACCGCGCCAACTCGGATCATACACAAACGAATGCCATCAGTAAAGGCATCAATCAGCTGGCACGGCACGGCACGGCACTTTGATAGAAAGAGGACATCTTTCACACCTTGCCATCGCCAACTCAGCTAGTTTACTGACTGATGCATGACGGCCACCGAGGTCTTTGCAAACAACTTACTTCTTTCCGAGTCTCGTCGCGGTCCGAGCGGAAAGGATAACGAGAAAGATAAAACACAGATTGCGTAAAGTATGTAGAGAAATACATTGAAGAAGAGAACCAAGTCTCGATGCCAACATGATCAGCAGAAACCTTGCAATAAGTTAATGTGAGAGGAGGGAGCGGAAAGACTGCTGGTAGCCTCGAGGCTGAGAGATTTAGACGTGCGGAGAAGATGGTGGCGTCTGCGTGGCTCTCTGTCCGAACGTCAAATCCTGTGACTTGCTACGCCCTGGGCATCGCCCAAAATGCCCCCAAAACGTAGATTTTCTTGTGAATGTCCCGTCACAGGTGGGGCAAGCCCACTTCATAGAAGAATGTGCTTCTTGGATGTGCCGTGCGAGGCTCGAACCCTTCATTGGATCGCCCACCGAGCACCGGCTCCACAGGCACTTGTACGACTGCGAGCCGGACTCGACTCCGTGTTCACGCTTCATATGGGCCTTGATGTCTTTGACTTTCACGATACCGTTGCATGTCATTCCCCGCCCCACCCACAGACATACGACCTCTGATTCATCAATAAGGATACCGTTGAACCTTATCATATCCTTTGGAGAATGGGGTGTTGAGCGTGAGGCTCCACTGGAAAAAAAAAAAAGGAGAAGAAAGCATACCCGTAAGGACCAGGTTCGATTGTAGAGAACACCACCGTCCAGAATGTCGGGAACCGCGCACAGGAGTAAACCTGCATCGTAAAGTATACCTGGGGAAAGCGTACGCATGTCTTCCTCGGCCCAACCCCTGTGGCTCAGAGGATCGTTCCGACTATAACTTGACCCGTGACTCGCAAAGTCCCCCTGTATGCGCTGGTAAGAATGTGACTGCAGTATAATATCTCTCTCAGAAACAGACCTGGTGTTTTTCGTCAGCACCAATCTGGGTCCCTGGCATGTGCATTGCACCCAGCACACTCGTGCTTTCATTGCGTTCTGCAGTTGCACCAAGAGATCCACCGCCGCCAGACCAACTACGTCCGGAGCGCCCAGCCTGTACCGCGCTATTCAGATCGAAAGAACAAGGTACAGGCCGTGAGCCAGCTGCGAAGGATTGAATGAATGGTTGGGATATGAGCGCATGAGCGCATGCTTTCGAGGTGACGTGAGCCCCAGCTGTACGTCGCGGTGTGGCGGTATGGGCTGCATGGGGAATGGTGGCAACTTCAGCGAGTGGCACAGCTTCGCGAATCGACGACCGGGGGGTAGAAAACCTTGGTTCGGAAATACACGTCATGTCTAATAATAGAGGCTGTCAGTGTTCGAGACGCAGGTCAAAAACAGCGCAATTCACCGGGGATAATTTGTGGAGAGTCAGCAGGCGAGTCCAGC
The DNA here is from genome assembly GCA_038090975.1 of Boletellus pseudochrysenteroides. Lineage (NCBI taxonomy): Eukaryota > Fungi > Basidiomycota > Agaricomycetes > Boletales > Boletaceae > Boletellus > Boletellus pseudochrysenteroides. The sequence goes on from JBBPNQ010000168.1 coordinate 18,028, forward strand.
GAACAAGCACCAAGTCGGACATCGCAGTCGCTAACCTGCGCCAGAACTGGACTCTGATGATAAACAACTAGAGCTCGCCGAGGATGTTTTTGAAAAACTGTCTCGGCGGGAGTATGGCTGTTCGATAGACTTTGGTCTCCAAAGAAATTCGACATGACTGCTGAAATTCTGCTGTTCTTGACCAAATGGCTGAAGTCTTTTATCCAAGACCCACGCGAAGCTACATACGTTCGCGCCTATCATCGTATCTCAACCGCTGGATCTTGGTGGCCGCGGAAGCTACGTGGATCAAGCAAGTTGGTAGACGGCGGGACCAATTTACCAACCATCACGCCGAAATTACTGTGACATTGGAATGGTCCGGCACCTGGACGAGGGACCCCTCGGAGACGGAAATCCGAAAATTTGAACGAAAGCCAGATGGCACGAGGCCTAGTTACAAGGGATTGTGAAACTGCAAAGGGATACTGCGATTAATTCTGATTCGCTATGGTACCGAGATGAAGCTCAACGTTCATCAATTCATCGATGAACACTTGCCAGTATTCCTAGTACACCGCTCACGCCCCGCGAGACCAGGCGCAATTGATAAGAGAACCGTGGCGTATCCATAGTGGCCAGTCATTCGTGACGAACGATTGTGTTTTTCGCGAGACTTTTCGTCTTTGTCGAAAAACTCACACGGGTGCCAACCAACACCAATACCAACAACATAGGAGGTGTAAGCCGTGTGTCATAGCAATCTCGAACAAATCTCCAAGAACCAACTTGGGATCTGCACCTTGATTGTCGCGCAGGTACGCTCCACCGTGTAGCGAGGTTGCATCACCGGGTTGTTAATACCCTGACCGCGACAACGACACAGGGAACCAACTTGAAGTCCCGATCGCAAGTGCCGCAAAAGTTGCACAGTGCCTCGTGTTTTTAATGGTGGTGCTTGCGCACTCCTCTTTACACTGTCCCGGGCCGTAACCACAGGAAGGCGTAGCACGGACACGCATTTTCTACGTGCTACCGCCGACTAGCCGCCGGGGGTTGTCGCGATAACCAGTAGGCAAGTCTTATCTCGAGATGCGAGCGGGGGAAAAGAGATGGTTCTCGCCAAGGCTTGACGGCGATGTTGACAGCACATGTACAATATAGTTTCGCGATGAATGCACGTTGGGGTTCATGTACGGATCCCGGTGCTTATCTTTCCGCAAGAGATTATGAATGAAGCAGTATTTTCCCACGGTGCAGGCGCGTCGAGGTAGTTGCACTCGCCGGCGACAGGAATCATTTAAAAAGTCGGTCGACACTCTGTCATATTCTCGTCCATCGTTTTCTTCACGAGCAAGTCACGAAAATAATGCCATTCCCGTTTACATTTACCCTCAGCGTCCCAGGCTTGCATAACCCATTTTTGGCCACACCCGGCCCCGCTCAGGTGCAATCCCGGATCGAAGGCAATGCCATATCTCGTCAAATGGCCTCCCTTCCACCCCCGAGATTCCCTCCTGCCAATTTCCTCTCCCCGCCCGTACCACTCGCCCGCAAGAGAGGCTGGATACCGTCTGAACCAGAGCCAAGCCACGCCGCCACCTCCTCAACATCTACCACCGGCTACCTCGATACCCCAGCAAAGTACAGGGACATGCCACTGCGTGAGCCAGAACAGGACGTCGAGGAAATGATCGCAGGTCCGTTTTCTCCGTCTTTCACCCATATCACTTGCATCCCCCGTGTATGTAATTTCACCCCACGTGCGAGCCGGCTGCCACCGCTTTTCAACGGAAAATGAACCATCTTCTCCATCCCTACACACCCCTTGTTCACCCTCACTCGTTCATGCTCTTCGCTTGCGACTTGCTCATCGTTATTCATGTAGAACTGCCTCCCGCAAAGCGGCGCCGCACGCTCGCTGGTTCGATCGTGTCCACAGCGCTGAGCGCTGCCTTGATCGGCACTGCCGTTGGTCTCACCGTATATCGACTGTGTGTTCTTCTTTTAACCCGTCTCCTTTCCGAATCATTCAACGGCACCTTAGCTGGCGGGACCGGGGTAAACAACCCGACCAACTACCTCCACCTCCCCCTTATCAACGCGGTGACTGGGCTCCAGACGTTCCCGAACCAGTAGGCCCTTCCTCGTTGTCATCGCTTTCATCTCACGTCGCACAGCCTAAACAGATCGAAGGCCTGCCCTCTCCAAAGGCACGCAAGCCCCGTCCGACCCCATTGTCCGTACGGCGCCACGTCGGGCGTCATTCCCGCAAGCATCGTGCCAGGCTACAAACTGTCTCTCCTCCTCGTAGCGTATCGCCCGCATATACCGCTTCTCAATCAGAGCCCGACTATGTTCACGTGAGCCACTGTGCGGACAATGTCGAACAAGATCTCGAACCCCAGGCGGACGAAATGGACTGGATAGGTGACCGTCTCACATGTCTCATCCAGGAGGGCCAAAAAGCCCTCGGCCGCGAGATCGTGGTTATGAGTGATGCTAAAGAGGACGAGGTCGACGATGGCTCTGACGCCTGGGAGGAGGAACCAGACAACCAACTCGTTCCATCCGTTGGTGGACCGTCCATATCTCGTCGTGGCTCCGTCCGGTCACTCCGCCGGACACACAAACCGCGCGACCTCCCCATACCGCCTTCCTACTCTTCATATCCCATTTCGCCCCCTGGCAGCGCGTCCCCGCGAAAACGCCAGTTTGAGCCAGATCCGGTTCACCACTCGCCTGGGCGATCAACGCGTGGCGGTGTATCGAGTACACCCCGCCGTATTGCATGCGAGCCGTCGGTTGAATCCTTGGCACCCATCGTTTCAAGTTTCAAAGAAGACGAGAGCGCGTGGCAAAGTCCCGAGCTTCGCGAATCAATGGAGCGCGCTCGTGCAAGGTACATGCAGAGACGGTTTCAATGACTTCCCACGTGTATTGCTGTTTTGCACCGTCAATGGTTGTATTTCTTCCCTTATAAATTTGATGCTTTGTGATGCCACCTACTTACATACTGTTACTTGCGCAGTTACCCTCTAAAGGCTCGCTTTTTTTTTTTTTTTTTTCATATAATTTCTGCTGTGTTTCTTATCTATGTGTAATTGTACGACGTAGAACGTTTTTGGATGAGAGTTCCCAGCGCTGGGTCACCTTCTGAGCGTACAGTCAGCATTTGGGCTCAGCCAAGCCCGGACCAAGACCTGCTCTACCTGTCGCCTTTGCGTTCTCGGGGCTAATTTTCTACGCCGACGGTCGGGTGTACCAATTCATGATCCTGATTCGGATGTCCATTTGTCCTTGTTTGACGAGCCCGTGTCTGCACCGCGTGACCTTTGGGCGTTGGAATCCGGATGTCGTGCCGTTTATGATATTGACCAGCAGCTGCGTAACACCACCAACGCTGTCTCTTGTGGACATCGCCATTCTTTTCCACGTCGCAGTCGGGAATGCCCCCTTTGGAGCTTGGATCTATGCTGCACACTCGTGGCCAATTTCCTCGGAGTTCCCTGGCTGGCTGCAGGGTAGTCTGATCACAATCATCTTTCAGCAGTCCTCCTTGCTCGTACGTCTTAGTATCACCTGGTGAGTATAATTAATGGTGTCAACGTGGTGCTGTGCTTGCAGGAGTAACAGGACGCACGTGAACGATTGGTCCATCTGCCAGGATGCACGTGATGATGCTGCGCTTGGAGACATGTGTAATGGGGGGGACATCCCACATCGCAATCGCAATCACGTGCCGGCATTGGCTTCCTTGCTATGCCTTGGTGGAGATTTATTTCTTCACATCTCAGGGTCTGTTCCGCCGTGTTCGCGGTGCAGCTGATCTCGACAGCAGGCCCTGCAGCCCTGTGGAATTACAGGTGGGTGGTGCGCATGTCCACATTGGTCAATCGTACCTGCAGGTTTAGGTGTCTCACGTTGCGTCATGCGCTTATGGAATGTACCCACTTCTCCCTCCTCCCCCTTCAACAATCTTCTTACAGTCAGCGGATCTGCATTTTATTTGGGGCACCCGTTTTGGACTGATTTGGATTAGTCTGAGCCGCGCCTATGGGGCTGCCGATGTTACGGACTGCCTCATAGACGTGGCTGGTTACCAGACTATGATTTGGATGGTACAGCAACGGAACGGATCCAGCTGCGCGTTGCGATTCAATTGTCCAGAATGGACTCGCAGGCTTCTATCTGAGCCCCAACCCATGCAACTTTGGCGCCTCGGCGTCCGTTCATGACCATCCGTAACCTACGCTGTTGCACGGCCCTGCAGTGAGTGGATCTGGTGACACGTAGTTCCATATTACAGCGTGTTTCTTATCGATGTAGCACCCCTGTTTTTTTACAGCTTGGCGGATGCTCAGATCGGAACAGGACCAGTGCGTCGCATGTGACCATTGCCAACAAGAAGTCCTACCGCATGCCCGGCCAGCGACGGGGGGCCTCGTGTTACTCGGACCGGGAACGTCGCGAGGAAACCAGTCCCGCTTGGACGACCACGGGTGCATTGCCGCACTGATGTCGCTGTAAAGCCGCTATTTTATCGGGTCGAAACCGGTTTCCACACGACTCGTTGGACCGGGTCGCTGTTTTCACGAGCCTGGCCCAGCCAGCCACCTCCTTTTTCTCCCTTACCGACTGGCGTGATTTTGAGGGGGGGACTCGTCGGACAGGCCATTCATTTCCATGCAGGTTCTGCCCCGTGGGCCACCCCACGTTCGCGAATGTATCGTGTATGTATTTAGTATCTTCCGGTGGGCGAGCGCCCTTACTCTCGCTCACGGGCCGGTACCCACCATCTACTTATTGCTGTGGTTAACTTCTATATGAGACTTGTAAACAGACTTTCAATGAATCACGTGTCGCGCCAGTCTGTGCGTGCTATTATATGTGGCTCTGTCAAACTACAGCACGTTCAGGTACAACCGCTGTACGCGTGGGCTCTATAACAAGCTGTCTCCAAGACCCCATCTTTTTGTCCTGGCAAAGGAGGTAGTTGCTCGTGACCCTGAGAGGCATCTTTGTAGAGCCTCGATGATCTCGGATGTGTTTCAACACGTAAAACCGAATCTCCCAACAGATCTGCGCCACAGACGCGGATCTAGCACGCCACACCAGATACATGCACGGCAGTGATCATCGACGAAGGCGCAGTCGAAATGCATTCTTGGACGCCCTCGACTGCGCGTCTAGATAAGCGTCGTAGAACCCCGCAATGAACTCTTCCACCTTGAATCCGAATCGGTTGTACAGTAGCTGGGAGGTTGCCAAAAACGAATCACCCACATTCAGGCAAACATGAATAAAAGGGGGCGGTGAATAACGCACCATCGCTGGGTTGTTGGCGGAAACGTGGAGAGTGATATCCCGAAGGGGATGCAGGGCGATGAGGTGGTACAACATTGTCCTAGGATGGACGAGCCAAGTCTGAGGTCTCGTCGGCACCGACAAAAAAAAACATACGTTGCGATCTGTGCATTCTCCCAACCGGCTCTGACAGCCAGGTACGTGATATATGTTTCCTGGGGTGAACTCAAGAATGCAGCACCGACGACGAGGTGGCCGTACATGGCAATTACCGTACACCGTTCTGGGGCATAGTGCAAGGCATCGCTGACTAACGCCCGAATGCGGTGAGTGATCGGGTCCTGACAAAAAAGGGGGGCAACGCATACTAACCATCAATGCCATCCCAAAACACCCGTGCCAAAAGGTCGTGAACCTGGCGTAAATGAGACGGCTGAAGAGAGACATAGGTGATGGGTGTGCACGGTCTCTCGGGTTGGTCTCTCTCCGGACTTGAAACCGATAGGGTTAGCACGGCGATAGCATGCACGAATACGTTCACTGACTGCGCAAGCATGTGGTGGGCGTGAATGTCATCCATGAGCAGTGTCCATGGTGCACACGATTCCCAGTCCACGGCGATCAATCCGGGCGTCTTTTGTGGTGTGTGCCCGTAGACACGCGCTGCAAACGAGTGTTCGTATCGGGTAGTCCGAATTGCTCGGAGTGCATCGAGCACCGCGTGTGGAACGGGTACGGTGGGTGGAACGTCGAGCGGGGTCAGCGATGTAGGAGTGCCGATATCCAGTAAAGGCAACACCCTTATACCCGCTCTTCGTCTCTCCTTTCAGGACAAGAAAATGGAATGGCATCGATTGACTCGTATTCCATTTTCACAGAAATACCCACCTGGTACAGCTGCAACTTGCGCAGCGCAATCCATTCGGAAGGAGACGTAACGCGCTGTTTCGCCAACGCCACGATCCTTGCGATCTCGAAACGGGAGAGCGGACGGACGAGTTCGCTCTCACCTTCTCTGTTGTCTTGCTGACGTGACATCAAGCAGAAATATGAGAACAGATGCGAATACCGGCGACGTAGGAGACGTACGGACAGCGTGGTATTGGAGGACCGAGCCCAAAGAACTTGGCGGGCCTCGAGGCACTCTGAAAGCAACCCTTGCATCGTCGATTCAAACCCGTCATTCGCGCTCTGATGCTCGTTTTCGTTCCTGTTCTCGACCCCATTGTCGTTCTCGGCCTCGGGCGCCGTGCGGATAGCCAGGCCCTGTCGAAAGACGTCGAGGAGTCCTGTGAGGGATGCAGAGGCTCGGGTGGCGCGGAGTTTGGAAGCGGCGGCTTTCCCGGTGTTGGTTTTACGGCGTTTGGGGCGACGAGGTCTGGTCTGAGAACATGAGTGAAATAAGGGAGCGGGATGATGCGGAGTACCTCTGTGTATGCGCCGTCGTCGTCGTCGGACGGGGTGCAAGTGGGATTGGCAGAGAGCATCTCTATTCCATATTTGGGAATCATGTCCATGCTGATTCCAACGCAGTGGGCGGACAGATGCCCAGACACGCCGATTCGCCATGTTTGTCTCTGGAAGAATCTTGAGATGTTCGCCTCTCGGGTTCACACAAAAATCCGTGGACGACGATCTCAATATTATATTGGTGTGACAAGTACAGAGGACTGGATGGAAAAAAAAAAAACAAGACAGGTAAGAGCAATGATCAGGAAAATAAGTTATGCCTAGTCAAGTCCATTGGAATGAAGTCAGAGGGTGAAAGCGAAGTGAGCGTGAGTAACATAATGTGTAAGCAAACACAAACGATCAAGGAAACTGGGCATTCATAGCCGCGTCACAGCCTTGGAATCCAATGGCATTCCTTGAATCGTTTGTCAGACACACGGTTCGTAAATGGAGACAGGGAGCATATACCAGAAGGATCAATACCATTGCGGGCAAGAATCTGGTTGTGGCGAATCAACCGTGCCTGGTCAAAGCTGATATACGCGAATCGCATCAGCCCTATTACATGGGTCGGCGAAAAACGTACTTGACGCGCTCTCGCCGCATGATCTCCAGCACCTCTTGCGTACCCTGCTCGTCGAGACCAGCTCGCGAGTCGCCGTCGTGGATGTTGGCCTCGATGTCGAACGTGACGGACGTCAAGCCAGCATCGGCTTGGCTGGAGAACGTGGACAGAGGGATGTACTGGTGGAGGCCAAGTAGGGACTTGAGCTTGGCGGGTACATGGGGTAGGACGGCGTCCCTGTAGCGGTATCCCACTGCGCAGCATGTGAATAGGTGTCAGAGGAGTGCTGCGGATGGGACACTTACGCATTACCAGCAATGCAAGGGAAGCGAGGAGGGAGACAAAGAAGAACATGGCAGCGTACCGACGAGTATTTGAGGAGTTGAGTAATGCTTTGGCGAGAGACAAGGAGGAGTGTACGTCACACAGCCACCCATATGGTCACATGATGTCTGGTGCGTGTGATCGAATCCCGGTCCTGGCAAATCAAAAAAAAAGGATGTCCTCCCCGGTCATGGCGTCCTTGTACGACACGCTGCAAGTAAGACGAAACAGGCGGCCGAGTGATGAATGGTTGATGTTCTTTGCAGGCTGAATTTTGTCCACCCCTGGACTCGTCGCTCCTCGCTGCCCTGATTGCAGATCTGGACCCCACATCCTCACCACTGTCGGTCCAGGTCGACGCCCTCCGCACGACGCTCAAGGAACTCGCACACCAAGCATCCGCACAGCACGAGCATGAACTCGAAGACGAGCTCGACTCTGCCCACCTCTCCTCCTTCTGCCTCACCACTGACGAGTCCAACGGCAGCCCCGATTTCTTTGGCGAGACCACCGCTTCCTCCACCGCTTCCGATTCGTCTGCCATCTCACTTCAGTCTTTCAGTTCCCCCCTGGGATTCCTCCATGCCGCATTGCCACACATACCCCAATCACGACTTAGGCGTGCGCTTAGCGATGCGGGAACAGGCGACGATGGCGATGTGGACATGGTATCCGTCGTGGAAACCATATTAACCAGCGAATGCATCCGCGAAATCGAAGAGCGAGGGTTGGATGCCCTCGACGACGACGAACCCCAGTCCCCATCTGCCCTCCCCACCGACGACCCCCTCTGGAAACGTGTCGAATCGAAAAAGAAACCCACCACCAACGCCAAGGCCGCAAAGAAGAAGAATGCCCGTGGCAAGACCATCACCCTCGTCGACATCCGCCAAAAGCAACATTTACCGCCCCCCGCACCCACTGCGCCACCACCACCCGATCCATGGACACAGCTCTCCTCCCTCTCAGAACACCTTGCGATGCTCCTCCCACCCCACCCCGCGTCCTTCTTCCAGTCGCACTTCCACTCACCAAGCTACGCGTCCCCCGCAAAAGCCCTCCGCGCCGCGCTCTCATCCATCGCGGCCACCCAGAGCAAATCGCCATCCGAGACCTCCACCATGGCTACCCTCTTCACCATGCTCGACGTCCTCCGTGATTCCCCTGCGTACACTTCCCTCGACCCCGAGCAGCGTTCTACCCTCTACACCGATGCTCAGCTCGCCCTCCGTGCCACACGTGGCCGCGGAGACGACGCGATCGACATCGTCTGGCTCCTTCTCGAGCTCGTTCTTGACCTCGAATCCGGCACCCTCGCCATGGGGGTTTACCACAGCCCCCAATCCCCCCTCTCACCCGGTCGCTCCTCCGCCTGGATCTCTTCGTCCACGGCGTCACCACCTCCGCTATCCGCGACTCGGGATCGGAGCGGCAGTACCAGTGGCGCAGCACGTCAACTCCAGGGCGGTCCACCACCCGTTCAGCCCCCGCCGACATCGAAGCGGAAGAGCATCTCTTCTTCCCCGGGCATATCCCCGGCTACGACCATACCGCAGCAGGCGTTCCAGTGGCAGACTGTGCCCCAAAAGCCGCTCAAAGGTCCACACCCGCTCGCGCTGCACATCCCCGCGTACGACAGCACCAACCAGAACCGACGTTCTGCGGGGGCGGGCAAAATCCGAGGGACGGGTAACGGACTGGGCAAGGGTGGCAAGGGCGACGTGGGCGAGCTGACGCGACCCGATTTGAAACAACGCATGGCGGCGAGTCTAAGGAAGCGGAACGAGCTGCTGAGAGAAGCGTCCAAGGCGTGGAGCAGGGGAAACGCGAAGACGCGCGGGGGCGAAGTCGCGTTGTATTTTGCGGAACGGGTACGCCTGCCTCTGCTTTCTGAGTCGACAGTCGAGGTTGCTGACCCGGACAGGCGCGCGAGTTTCAAGAGTTGGCGCGGCGCGAGGCGCTCAACGAAGCGCGGATTATGGTCGAGTCGAAACGGTGTGTCCTTCAGGGGCCCTCTCCCCTCCACGTGTGTTTACTTAATGCCACCATCCCCACAACGGTGACGCAGGGTGGGCGCCGCAGACCGCCGCACCGTCGATCTTCACGGTGCCTCGATCTCCGAAGCGGTCGTCATCGTCAAGGAGATTCTCGAACACGAGGGGTGCTCCACCGGTACGTCCCATGTCCCATGTTCCTGTCCGACGTTGTTTTCCAACGCTCGCTCTCATTTCTTTCTTTCGTCTATTGCTCGTTCGTTCGTCCGTTTCCTTTCTTTCTTCTCTGCCTTTACCCTAGCGAACCCGTTGCGAGTCATCACCGGCCGTGGGACACACTCTGCCAATGGCGTCGGCGTACTCAAACCTGCTGTTCGAAATGCGCTCGTGCGGGACGGCTGGAACGTCGGTGTCTGGGACGGCGGGCTCGTCGTACGCGGACGTACCTAGTTCGTCATCCATTCTTCCCCTCCCCACTCCGTCCGCGGACCGATATGTCTATCCATGTACGTCGTTTCCCCATCTTCTCGTCTGTGACGACGGCCAGATTTGTAACGCGTGTACGAGCTGCTTTCTTGTTTCTTTTCCTTCCCTTGTATATACCTGCACACTTTCTAACCTGTTTGCTGTGTTACCTCCCTCGCTTTCCGTTTCTTTCTCTTGGTTATTTTACTGGTATCGTCGTGTAACAGTATGCGCTTTATGGGCCATTTGAGACTGCGTGATCATCGTATGCCATCTGGCAACAATCTCACCGCTCCAGAGTGAATTTGCAAGCACGAGCCTCGACGATACTGCTACAGTGAAAAACGGTACA